>VTPC01004130.1:39213-68570 GCA_011009095.1 Ignelater luminosus
CGAATGGCTGCCAGACCCACTAATTCGAATTTCGCCATCAACATTCAACAATCCAGCAGTGCCGTAGACTTATCAACTCCATCCAGTCACCCCTCGAAAACAAAGTATTCTGCTCGGCGGTATTCCTAGACGTACGCCAAGCATTCGATAGAGTTTGGCACAGAGGACTACTATCGAAAATCAAACAACTTCTTCCCCACCACTACTACCAAATTTTTCAAAGTTACCTGGAAAATCGCTACTTTCAAACAAGAATCAGAGATGAAACCTCGGATATAAAACAAATTAGAGTAGGCGTACCGCAAGGGAGCGTGCTAGGTCCCTTTCTATATTTGTTATTCACATATGATATCCCTTCCATGAAACAAAGCAGCACAAGCACGTTTGCTGATGACACAGCGCTATTAGCTTTCAGCGATGATCCGGCAATGGCATCAAGCTTATCACAAGCCATCTAAAACTTGTTGAAAAATGGATGATAGCATGGCGAATAGAAATTAATGAAAACAAATGTCTACACGTCACGTACACAACGAGGCAGTCTACATGTCCCCCAGTAACCATAAATCACTAAATAATACCCCAAGTCATTACAGCCAAATACTTAGGGCTACATATTGATAGTCGTCTTACGTGGGCGATGCACGTTCGCAAGAAACGAAAAGAAATGAAGTTAAAACTCAAGCAGATGTATTGGCTGATCGGGAAGAAATCAATACTTACCCTAGAAAATAAACTATTAATCTACAAAGCTATATTCCGTCCCGTGGTTATATGGTTGCGAAATGTGGGGATGTGCGAGTAACTCAAGAATTAACACAATACAGAGATTTCAATTCAAATATCTTCGCATGACAATGAACGCTCCGTGGTTTGTTACAAACCAAACTCTACACACAGACCTTGGTGTTCCACTTGTGAAAGAAGTCATCAAGAAGCAAGCTATAAAATATCATGAAAAGCTGCAATGGCATCCTAATGAAATAGTCAATCCATTAAAGGAAGAACCACGCAGCAGAAGATTGAAGAAGAAATGGCCAAAAGATCTATCAGCAGCTTAACGAGGTGACATCAATACGATTAGCTCATAGAATGTAAATTGTTCTGATTGCTAATAAACTCTACACAAAAAAATTCTTCTTCGTGATATTACAAATCACATAAGGCAACAATAATTTCTTTTCAGTCTTCTATCTTCAGCCATTGTTTTGACCCTCCTCCAGGTGTAGCTTTTATCTAATCTTTCTATCTCGTTCTTAAGACTCCTCCTCTATGTCCTTCAGGGTACACCGCGACGCCTCGACTCTTGCGGATTCCAGTCGAGGGCCTGTCTGGATATTGTGTTGGCTCCTTGACGGAGGGTGTGGCCGGCCCAGCCTCATGTTTTTCGACGGATTTGAAAATTCGATCGCTTCTTGTTAATGGTGACGTATTTTGCAGAATACTTGAAGCTTTCTTGTAACAGCATTGACTACTAGCCAAGTCTCGCAAACGTATAGAAGCACAGATTTAACGCATGTGTTAAACACATGCAGTTTCGTTTTCAGGCTGAGGTGGTTCGAGCGCCAGATGTTGTTGATGCAAATGCATACTGCGCCTTCCTGGTGCGAAGTTCCAAGTCCTCTCTCGCGCCGCCATCTGGTGTTATTTGGCTGCCAAGATACGTGAAACTATCAACATTCTCGATAGGGTTAGGCTGAACGTTGCTCTGTTAGTCCCGATAGTCATACTTTTTGTTTTGCTGACGTTGATTTTTAAGTTCACTGTTTTTGCGTTAGCATCCAACGCATCAAGTTTCTTCTGACCATCACTGCGCCTTGTCGAAATTAGGGCAAGATCGTCAGCAAAATCAAGGTCCTCCAAGTGCTCGTTCGACCATAGTGACCATTGGATTTCCATTTTCTTGTCCTGTAGGGTAACCGTAAGAACCCCATCTAACACCATCAGGAACAACAACGGAGAGAGGATACATCTTTGCCTGACCCCACTAGTACATGGGATCGGCTCTGACAAACTGCCGTTGCGCAGGACATGACACTTGAAGTTGCTGTACTGTGCCTTGATTAAGGAGTTTGCTTGATATCCATTTCCTTTCCATTGCTAACCATATGTTGTCGTGCTTTAACTTGTCGAAGGCCTTTTGGAAGTCCACAAAAACTAGGTGCAAGCTTTGCTGAAACTCGTTCAGTTGCTCGACGATGAAACGAAGGGTGTTGATATGCTATGTGCAAGAGCGGCCTGCTTGAGAACTCGCTTGATTCTCTTTCAGCGTAGAATCTACCTTGCAGAATACTTTTATGGAAACACAAAGTAGCATGATACTTAAGTCACCTTTCTTGGGGATGCTAACGTGTATTACCTTGTAACCAGTCTTCCGGAAACAGCTCATCTTCCCAAATCCTTGAGAAGATAGGGTGTAGTGCTTGCGCTGACAATGTGGAGTCTGACTTAAGCATCTCGACTGTTATTTGGTTGATTCCTGATGACTTATTTATTTAAATGCTACGAATGGCTGTCTCGATTTTGTCCGAACTAATTCTTTGAGTTTTCGCGACCTGAGGACGATGTTCAAAATCGGTCACTGGAAAATCAGATGTTCAAACCATCGACAAATTTGGTCTTCTTGACTTCTTCACAGCCTGCCAGTTTTGTTCTTGGCTAGAATTCTCGTTTTTTTGGGAGCTTACGTATAATTTGAAAGAGATGGCGAGTGTCATTCATTCTTGCGGCTTCTTCTGCTTCAGTAGCGAGATCGTCTATCTACCGTTGCTTATCGCGCTTGCGGAGTTTCTTTTTGCAACCCCTCCCAGTTGCATCTTTCTTGGTCAGTCTAGTTCTTGCGGCGTTCATAACATCCTTGGCGTTTTTTCTTTCATTAAGGGCCCTCCACGTAGCCTCAGCAACCCATTCCTTGCGTTGCGCGTTCACAGTTTTCAGGATGTTGTCGTTAGCTCCCAGAAAAGCAGATTTGATGTGGTTCCTTCGATATCAACGGCAACAAAATCAGCTTTAATTTCAGGATTTTGTAGCTTCTTCACGTTGTATCTTCTGGTCACGTGTTCGCTTCTTAGTTTAACCCAAGAAATGCGTATTTCTTAACACTCCGATCTAGAGGTGATGATCAGCTGCAATGTCGGCACTTCGTTTATTCTGAACGTCAAGCAGTGAGCTTTTGAATCTTCTAGTTCGTAGATTCTAGACATACTAGTAGATGCATATTAAAAAAAGGAGAAGCAAAAACGTTGTTCAAGGCAGTTAAAGATGTGACATATTTCGTAAAGACTAGCGAAGAATATGGCTAGAAGTTGTCGGTAACATTTGTAAATAAAATAAAAGAATAAATAGAAGAAGCATAGTTAAGAGCCATTCCTGGTAAAAACCACAGGCATAATAGGGTCCAGTATGTCAGGTTCAAATTTCTCCAATAACAGGAGAAAGGTGAAATGGTAAATTGATGAAGTTGTTTAAGAGAGATCTAATCTTATGACACGAACGGAAGAGATGATGCGCTAAATATGGTCATGGTGTCTTCGATGTGACCAGCCGATACGGTGTGCACCTGAAAGTTTTTCTATACCTTAACATTTAAAAAAAGTCAGCCACGTAACTAAGCGTGGTATATCACAGTGGGCACTGCTCCCACCGAAAAATAATGAGCCTCCCCCCCAGTATCGTAATTATCTTTCTAGGTCTGTATCTTACCGCAAATTGGTTGTAAGCTTGATCCACGTTCGTATTTATCATTCTTAAGAAGGTTTATGGAAGGTGAAACCCAACTTTGGGCAACCATTGGTGGCCTGTGGGATTTGCAAACCTCGACCTGTTTGTGTATTTAGCTCTCTTAGAAGCGCGTAGGACGGCGTAGCCCGACCCTTGTTCGTATTCTTAGCATTCTTAAGAATGGAGGACGAAGCCCGACTTTGGATCACTGCGGGTGACCTGTCTAATGGCAAAACCCAACGTGTCTTTGTATTCAGTTCTCTTAGAAGGCTAATTGAGGATGAAATTGGAAATTAAGGTTAAGGCTCGTAACCCGACACGTGTTTAATGTTTATAACTGTCTCTTTAAGTTTTTATCTACCGTATGTTACTCGTGGGACGGCACAACCCAAACCACGTTAACATTCGTAGGAAGGTTAATAGCGGGCGCAGTTTAACCTTGTGCCACCACTGATGGTCTGTGGGATGGTAAAACCCCACCCGCTTTTGTACTTTGGTCTTTCAGAGGGTTAATGTAGGGTGAAACTGGACATTGGGCCACTGATGTTCATAGTTAGCATGGGAAAGCGAATCCTGATCTGGAGCCGCCGCAGGCAGCTTGTAGGATGGCAAAGCCCGACCTGTCTTTGTATTTTATATCCTTAAAAGATTAATGTAGGGCGAAGTCCTACCTTAGACTATTGCATGTAGTCCGTTAGAGGTAGTCCGATTTATGTTTGTAATTAAATCCTTGAGGAGGTTAATGGAAGGCGGAACCAAACCGTTTTCAAACAGACTGGATTCCAATCGATGATTGCCGCAAGCGGCTGCACTCGTTTTTGTTCTAAAAGGAGCACTGTAGTCTGTGGCCCGATAGAAGCTGGAAAGTCTAGAGATAGCTGACGGAGTTTTGACATGAGTCTTCTAATTTCGGGTTAATCTTTTGGTTTCATCTCATCGTAGTAGCTAACAAAGGTGTCAACCACGAACATATATTTAATAGAGGAAAGTGTAGGATGCTTGAAAGACGATAGTTTTGCGACTTAAAAGGTGCTTTAATGTTTTTTTTTGTTGGGTCTGCACATTGAGAAACTAATGTAGAAGATCTTAAGTAAGTATTCACGAATCGATCCCTCAAGAATTTTTCTAAAGCCAGAATTCCTCGATAGGTGAAAGCGGTTCAGTTCGACATTTTTCTATAAAAAAACCCTTTCCCTCTTTCGAGATCAACGATCAGATATAATACTGTAGACGAGAAATTAATAACAGAAAGAATAAGTCTTGTATGTGTTAATATCGTCTCAAGGGTAGCAGTCTGGAATGCCGCCGTGCTGCTGCACCAAGTTCAAATTGTGTTTCAGTTCCGAGTAAACTTCTTTTTTGAATATCCTTTTGAGGATTCATGAATGCAGTTTGGTCGATAGAATCTCTTGGAGGCGACATGTTCTCTCTAAACATGACCTGATGCACTCGTACATGTTTCTAACGAAAGAGACTAAATTTCAGTACAGGACGTTTTCAGAAATTCAATATGGACTGTGAATATTAAGTTTTGTACTCGTTTTGGATATTACAAGGCTTTTGTGAGCCTTTTGATGAACCAGCATTAAACGAGCCTAGATTTGGATGATGCCCTTAGAAATAGACAAGGAAAAAGTCATGTTTGATATAAGAATAGAAGATCAATCAAGGGAATGACCAAGTAGCAACCAAGTCTAGCAGGATTGATACCACGAACTTCCATTCGTTCGCCGCCGTTCTGACGTTATAGATCACGTCGATGTTCTCCCTAGATGGCGTTCTTCAGCTTACAGTGGCTGCTGGTGGTGGAAAAACATGAAGGATCAAACAAGGCTACATGATTATGTGACTGGTTTGCATTCTACTTGCAACCCTAGACATCTTAAAAGTGCGAGGATGCCTTGCGCGACGGCCCTTCTGGAAATTTCTATTTTAGAATGTTTGGGCAACAGAGTGTGGTAAGCTTGTGTCAGTCTCGATTGTGATTGAGAGGCAGATCTGTCGTCACATGTACGCGACAAGAAGGAAATAAATCTCAAAAAGTCTAACCATACAGCTCGAGTTCATTTCGCAACTATCGACAATGCTTGGATTGGAGAATGCAAGGCGACTGCCGCACTAGATAAGGGTTACATGCCAACTGTTGGGTTTGCACACGTCTTACAAACCAAGTCTTTAGCTATTAGCTAGTTAGCTTACGAATACAGTTCAAGTACTACGCGAATATGAAGCTGGGAATTGCGCAAATCTGCAAATCATAGTACTGACGGCTCCTATCAGCTTGTGTTACTAGATCTAAAAGGAAAGATGTACCTTTTCCTCTCTTGTCTTCCCTTTTTTTAGCTTTTTTTTTTGGATACTCGCAAAAATCCCAGTGAACGTGCTGGTGATTTTTTCGTTTTTGTTGTTCTGCAAGAAATCAGGAACGCAGTTACCTTTCATGTTTACTAGACTGATTCTATTACGAAGAAATCGATTTAATGAAAGGCCTTATAGTTTTCTATACAAGAGTAGAAAGATAAATTGTGAAACGAAATTTAAGAAGTGAGCTCAAATAATAGAGAGCTTATTCGTAAAAAACATTCATAATTTTTGTTGAACTTGAAGAGAAAGAAGAGCGGGACAACACGATGACAGTTCGCATGGGGCAGCTTGCAGTATTCTTCTCTTCTGCGAGTCTGCTGTATTTTTCGGAATAAAAAGAGATGAAACTTCCGTCGTATTTTTTATCTTGATCTAATTTATCAAATTAGTTGGAATTATTGGCCATTTTATATTTTGTCCGCTCTATTAAGTAGCAGAATGAATTTAACAGCTAGAATCGGCTCTGAATAATTCACAAGTTGTTGGTTTGCCAGTAAAAAAGGGACTAAGAACCCGAAAGTGTAATTTACCTATGCACATTTTCGTCTCCCAAATTACGGGCTGGACTGGACCGCATGACAGGATCCGTGTCGTAATGAATTCGTTGCTAATTCATTTAAAAGAAATGGCCGGGAATAATACACAATATTTCACCTTTCTAATATCCTACCCGAATCAAATGGACCCAATTCTGTCGGAAGTTAATTTTTGGCATTAAAGATGTATTTCTGCGTATTATAGTAAGAGATGAGAGCACCCCGTAAACATGCAATATTAATGGGCAAAATTGGTCGTCTGGGTCACACCAGGGACCGAGATAATTGAAATTGATAGACACGCGGCTGCTGTTTAAATCGTTGTAAAGATTCAATTATGGTTTAAATGCGGGTCACTTCCGCTAATCTGAACCGCGCCGGATGTTTCGTATGAGACTGACTCGAAATGAACTCAATTAACTGCACTTTAGCTGATTATTTCGTTTTACAAGTGTTGTGGATATTTGGAATTTTGAAATTATTATGAATTTCCCCCCTTCTGTTGTTCCATGAAGTTATTAATTTAGCTAGAAACCTTGCTGGGCTTTTATGTTGCAAATTTTGTAGGTCTTTGCATAAATTTGATACCTAAATCATTAGTTAGCTCCTAACGAACCTCTGTGTTAGTTACATCGAGTGATGGTGTGATGTCTATGGCCGTCAAATATAATTAGTGTGTACTATACGTGAGATGCAACCGTATACGTTACGATATTTAATTAAGGAACGCACGTATTCCAGAAAACGTTGTTAAATACGATCCGAATTTCCTTCAAGTTTTAATTAATATCACCATTAGAGCCGATATTTAGTAGGTACATTCACATATTCAAAATGGAAATTTAAGCCTTCGGCAAACACGAACCTGTTAACCCTGTTACAGGTTAACATGGTCTCTCTCGTCTAAGTACCCGACACATTCAATTACGGCGTTAACGGAGAATTACTACTAAACTAAGAGGCGGTTCTTCTTGTCTTGAAGCTTTGCTAAAGTTTAAGGGCACATCGTATTGCCTAGACTGTCTCTACACGATTCCCTCGAGTCCCTAACACAATTTGCTTCACCGCACATAGCCTAATTTCCAACACCTAACCCAAGTGTCGCTGAGAAGCTGACTGGAATAGTCAATTTTAGAAGGAGAAAAATAACTACTGGAAATAAAACGTAGTAATAGCTTTTTCTTTGTTTACTCGCTCGAGTTTATGGACAAAGTGTTTACACGAAATTTTATAACGATATTAAAAGTAAACATCCTTGTTTGCCCTTTCTTACAGCTATAATTCATGCAGATGATGAACTTTTGAATTTATACAAGATTAAAGGGCATTAAAAAATTTATAAGAGGTAAAGCTATCCGTTGTTCAAATATTATCTTTCGTTTTTTAAAAGATCCTATCCATTGATTAAACAATTGAAATAAAATTAACAATACCATCACGTTCGGCTGCGGGCTAATTTGGTAGTTTATTAAATTTAAGGACGTTTTAAATAGAAATTGCCTCCGATGTTGCAGCACTAATTATAAGTAAAACAATTAAGTTTCGATCTAATAAGACGATGGCATACTGATGAGCTCTTTGTTGTACTGGCGAGTACCATACATAGAACTTCTTAAAACTTGATCGTCTAATTAATCTAAAGCTCAACTTTAATCCTCTCACTTTCATACATTAAAAACTAAAAACCAAAACACAACCAACAGTAATTATAACGTCATTAAATGCAGACATAACGGGAACATTAAAAATTCTACGTCGACAATTCAAAAGCTAATGACACCCTCACGAGCGCTTCAAACACACTTTATACAAACAGACGTTCTGTTAAACAGCTTTACTGAATGGTGATAATGTTTTAATGTTATAGGAGATTCTACCGGGACGTGTGGCCAATGGATGTTCCGTTGTCTCGACGGAAAGTGTATCCCGTCCTTGTGGGTTTGTAATTACTTGAAGGACTGCGAGAAGGGAGAAGATGAATTTCAGTCTTGCCGTAAGTACTTACTTAATCTCGTTCGTTCGTTTTGTTTTTCGACTTGTGATTTTGTAGTAATAACGAATGGGAGGAATTTAATTTTTACAAGTTTAATTTGGATCATTATTAACGGAAACAGTATTTCATTAAATTGTAGCCTCTGGGATGTTTGTACATTGAAATGGGTACTGCCCTATACGTCATTTTGGTTTGTTTGTTAAATCAACACAATTACGTTAGATAAATGCCTGTTTAATTAATGAAACTTTAACCTATAACTCTGTATGTCGATATTTGAATATCAACAGTAATTTTGGAAGTAGAGTCCTCTGAGTTTTTTATTCTTTCGAGATTGTTGCTAGCATACTTACAGTGCTTTTCTTATACGCGATCATTTCGATGCCTCCACCAAAATGTCACGATGGAACATTAAGCAGAAATAACCACAAGAAAGTAGCTAAGGAAACTAATACCTCTTAAACTGCCTCGGGCGTTTTTTAATGGTAAAATACTACCTTGACGCCTTAAATCATGAAACAAGTGTCTAGCTTTTCTCGTTACTTGACATTACGTAACGGACATAATGAACTCCTCTAACGCTTAACGTTAATTTAGAGCTTGCACGATTCTAGTCCATTATACACATCAGTGCATTGGCAAAGCAGATAGTGTAGAATATGAAAGACAAAATTGCTTTAATGAGATTCTATATCAAAAATATCGTAAAGGCTGCGTTAACCAAATTTTATTTATTACGAATTTAATAGAATAGAGAAAATCTTAACAACTAGGGACAGTATAACGAGTTACTTTAAATTTCTTATTATTTAATTAGTTCGTAAAATATTTACTTAAAAAGTATCCGTTCCGAATAATAAGCACCGTGACTCGTCGCTTAAGTCACCGCATCCCTTCCCTTTCACCAAGCCGCGCAACTCCACCTACCTCAACCATCTCAAAGTTTTTTGATTTAACGATTATTTCGAATTATTAGAAATGATGTCGTCTGCGTCTGTTAATCGACCATTGTGTGCCCTAATTAAATAGTTGAGGAATTGAGCAATTACTGAAGCAACCGATTAATCAATTGTTAGATTTTAGTTTCCCTAGTTGTTTAGTTGATTCGGATTGCTATTTAGTTTCACCCAGGAGACAATTCTTGCTTATACCTCCAGTTAAAGCTCTGCACGGGTCAGAATTTCCAGGCTCGGTTTGCCCAATGCCACTAGGAGTAAACTTGACGCGGCCTGAAAGAAATACCGCTAACTTTTTGATCGGCTGGAAAAGCTCGAGAGGCCCCACAGCGACGGCTCGAGACTCCAGAATAGCTCGAAAGGTCCAAACGACCCGACAGGGTCGGATAGCCTGACAAGTCCAAGACCTCTGAACGATTCGACAGGCTCGAACGACCCGACAGGGTCGGAAGGATCGATAAGCCGGGCCGCAATTTTTAAGAAATACTTTGACCCTGTCGGGTAGTTTGATCGTATGGAGCCTCTAGGGCCTATTGAGTCTTCCGGCCCTGTCGGGTCGTTCAAGCCTGTCGAATCGTTCAGGAGTCTCGGACCTGTCATACTTTCCGGCCCTGTCGGGACGTTTGGACCTTTCAAGTAGTTATTCTGGAGTCTCGGGCTATTGGGGCCTCTTATGCTTTTCCGGCTGATCAAAAAGTAACCGGGTTTTTTCGGGCCGGGCCGAGCCTGGAAATTTCGATCCGTGCATGGCTTTAACTGGAAGTATCATCATTATCATCATCATCATCAAGAGTTATCTTTGTTTCTCCAGTTCTTTCCTAGTGACTTCTCCACACTATCCTCTCCTGTGATTTCCTCTTCATACCAACTAATCCCTCTCCTTCCTCTTTCAGCTCTTTCCTCTTCTTTTCTTTTCTGCGATAAAACCCTCTTAAGACGTCTTTCATTAAGCAATTCCGCCTCAGTACATGTCCTACCCAGTTCTTTCTTCTTTTTTTTACAACATCCAATAGTTCCATTAATGCCTAATAGTCTTCTCCACTACCACATCTCAAAAACTGCAATCCTTCCTTTGTCTTTTTTCAGTAGTGTCCATGTCTGACTCCCGTACAAATTTCTACGGGAACTAAACAGAAAAGCTGAAATTAAATAATTGATTAGTCGGTTTCTTCAGTAATTTCTCAATTCCTCAACCATCTAATTAGGACACAGAATGGCCGATTAACAGACGCAGACGACTTCATTTCTAATTATCTGTTAAATCGTTTAATTGAATAATTAAATAATCGGATAACTGATAAATCGAGTAATCGAAATAATCAAAATAACCAATTAATCGATTTTTTTAAGTGATACTCCAACATTTGATTATTTTCTAATCAATCGACTATTAGCATAGCCCTAAGAGGTATACGAACAGTATTTAAAAATTAGGGCTGGTAGAGGTGGAGTTACGCAACTTCGTAGAAGGAGAACGTTAGTACGGGGATGCGAGACTAAGGAACGAGTCACGATGCTCATAATTTGGAACGGATACTTTTTAAATAAATATTTACAACTTTTTGATCGTCCAGACAAGCCCGAGAGGCCCGACCGACCCGACAGGGCCGGAAAGTCTGACAGGTTCGAGACCCCTTATCGATTCGACAGGCTCGAACGGCCCGAGAGGGCCGGGAGGCTCGACAGGCCCTACAGGAGGTCCCATAAGACCAAACGACCCGACAGGGCCGAAGCACCCTTTAAAAATGACCCGACCTAAACCCGAGCTTTGGGCAGGGCGTCGCGTCGCAAAGATTCAACCAAGAAACCCGGCCCGTGCAGGCTTTTCTACGGCACAGTATGAAACTTTTCCGCTTCAATTCAGTATAAAAATAATGTCCGACTCAGACTGTACGAAAATAATGCTCATCGTCAGGTCCGAGACTGTAGAGGCTCGAACGACCCGACAGGGCTGGCAGGGTCGGCAGGTCCGACAAGCCCTAAAGACCCTAAAGGCCCCATAAGACCCGAAAGGCCCAGCACGCAGCGTGTCCATTTAAACTGAGATAGAAAAAGTTTTCAGTTTGGTGTAGCACGCAAATCGTACTCTTCAGTTCAGTATGAAAATAACTCGTCGGACTTAGTACGAAAAAAATCTCAATTCGGTCTGCTTCAGGTCATTACAATTAAATAACGACAGACCCGATAAGCTCGACAGGCTCGAATGGCGTAAAGCCTGATCAATTTTCAAAAATGAAGCCTGACCCAATCCAAACCCGAGTTCTTTATCTGCAGTTGCAGAAGTAATTCATAGTTTTTCTCTCCGTCGTCGTCAAAAAAGTATTGATGGGTCAGTGGCGTATTTACAACACTTGTCTAAGAGGAGACTTGTTTTATCAGAAAAAAAATTGTTAGTTTCTTAAAAAGTAAAAGTAATCGGCGAAATTTGTCACGGACAAAACCCAGAAAAGAGGCCCGTGCAAATCTAAATGTTGTGCTCGCAGCATCTCGAACATCGGAGATGGGATTGGTTCACAGATAATTTGTCCTAATTTGAGACAGAAACTCAAGAAAAGTTCTCAGGGATTTTGTGAAGATGTCACAATCGATATGGGCTTCAGGAATCAAATCAAAGTTATCGCATTCGCCGATGTGATTCCACACCAGGAACACCCTGTATATATATAGAAGACGCTATGAGAGCAGTGAACACTCTGTACTCAAACTCTCCAAACTTACCCAAGAGAGGTTATACTGACTGAACTACTTTCAATATAAGTTTTTAGTTAATTAAGTAGTCGATTATCCGATTAATCGATTAATCAAAATAATCGATTATTTTTTGTAATCGATTATCAATTATTGAGATTGATAACCGACCAAGGAAGAAGACCGAGTAGTAAAGTAAAACCAAATATCCGAACGCTACCGACATCATTTACACATCCAACCGTATCGTATCTCCGTGTATACAAAGAACTGTAAAGTAACCGTTAGCTGCTACCTTCTCCTAGCACTCAAGCAGAAACTTGGTCTTTCTCTCTCTCTCTCTCTCTCTCTCAATTCCAGAAACATCGAGACTGAACAACCGGGACTATCACATCAGTCCAAAGGTCCGTCAAGTAAAGCATGATACAGGAACGACCGTTACCAAAACTACTGTAAGAAACGACATATACCGTACCTATTGTAAAGAAAATTCTATTAACGTAGGAATGGCAACCAAGATGTAGATTCTTCCGATGAAAAACTAATGGCCGATTTGGAAACAGCCGACGTCTAAGTGGGTAGGATATACCGGTTAAAGAAGAACGGACTAATCGAATAGATGGATAGAACAGCTACCTCACCGATTTAGCCGCTACCTAAAAATACAAAAATACTCTTTATCAAGGGAAGACGTCAGGATGATTGAGCTGACAACAATCATATTTGACGACCCTTTTCTATCGATTATCACAAATTATACCGTGCCCGTTACAACAAATCTGCAAATCGACTTTTGCTCCGATCAATCCGAAAGGCCAAAGATTGACCACATTCGCCTGTTAGAGTGGACTGTTGCCAATTTGGTAAAGGCAGCCAAAGAATTTGAGGGGATTTAAAAGACATACCGTCTAGAAGCATCCATCAACCGCCAAAAACCGTTCCTACTCAGCCAGTAGATCAGAAACAAAGAAAGATCACTTGTTGAAACCGCCCCAAAACATGCTGGAGGTGTGGGCAAACCGGACATTCACTCTGCAAGTGTAGAAACAAACCAGTTTTCTTTTGTTTCCGATGCGGGAAAAAGGGCACAATGTCCAAAGATTGCCCATGCAAGTTTGAATACCGCAGCTTACGAAGCAACCAAGAACAGATCGTTTTTCGCCCTGTTAGATGAGGGATTCATGATATACCACTCAAGGGTAGTAGAATCTTGGACAATTTCCGATATCCACGTGAACCTGCAAGGTCTAAAGACCTCAAACTCGATACCGCTATCGAATTAATTTTTCAGAAAATCAAACCAAGGAACAGCATGCACCATCCCCACCTCTTCGTTCCGAAGAGAACCTAAGACAAGCCTAGTTTCTGGAGGAAAGAGTAGCAACAGTTTAGAAAAGTCACTCAGAATGTCAGTCAAGAGCTGTTATGACATCCAT
Source organism: Ignelater luminosus (assembly GCA_011009095.1). Lineage (NCBI taxonomy): Eukaryota > Metazoa > Arthropoda > Insecta > Coleoptera > Elateridae > Ignelater > Ignelater luminosus. Next base: position 52,907 of record VTPC01004130.1, read on the forward strand.
CTTTACACTCTACTTTACACTTAGAAGATTTCCATATTCTCTTCTAGATTGTGGATTTGGTTGTCTTCGATCCATCGCTCTCCCGTCCTTAGAGACCCTAATACTCTTCTAAAGAAGTCTACAAGCTTTCTGACATTACACTAATCAAGACAATTGAGTTGGTGACTCTTTACTGACGAATCTCTTGCATCCCATTACAAGAGAGAATTGGGTTTGAAACCAAACACTACATATCCTTGATTCTCTTTAAATGACCTCTATACTTACCCATATTGTTTTTACAAACTAGCCCACAACGTTTTCCTAAGTAACTCACATTTACGTTGGAATTATAAGCTTGGCTTTTCCCCAGAAATTTTTTTGTTTTCACTAAAGGCAGAATTAACAGAAAGAAGCAAGTTTGACCTTTGGGGATTTTTGGGGATTTCTCGTTACTCTTATTCCATAATAGCTTTGACTAAGAAGAAGAACGAATCAGAAAAGGAGTAAAGTCGTATTCGTAGGATAGAGCGCTTTAGACTTTTCCGATGTTGCCACGCAAGCTAACATGAGTGAGAAGGGCGAAACTCCACCGTTGAATGCCAAAGGAATTTGTTGTGGTACCGTGGTTGCGCTAAATGTTAAAATTTAAGAGTTAATCTCATCTTCAGCTACAAGCTCAAGAACACGCAGCAAACCTGGTGGTTAATAATGAGATGATGGTGATGCTGATGGAATATCCGCACAAAGCAGACGGCATGAAACCAACCGTTGGCTGTGATATTGATGTGCTAGAGGTAAAATTCTTGTATCGTCGCAAGACGGACACAAGGGAAAGCATTTGCCAAAAACGCTTTCATTGATCAAGAACGAAAGTTAGAGGTTCTAAGGTGATCAGATACCGACCTAGTTCTAATCATAAACGATGTCAGGTGTGTCGACGTACAAGCAATTCTTCTTAGAGGGACAGGCGGGTCTGTGATGCTCTTAGATGTTCTGGGCCTCACGCGCGCTACATTGAAGGAATCACCGGGTCCTCCTTGGCTGAGCGTCCCGGGTAACTAGCTAAACATTAACGTGTGCGTGTCTTTTCTTTGCTGCATCGCAAACACAAAAAAACAGTAATGCGTGTCTCTGTCAACGCGACAATGAGCGCTCGAGAGAAAGTATCGAGAAACCACGTTGTGTTGTTTCGTCTCTAGCACGCGTCCTAGCGGAGCGGGAACTTCAGGGTTCAAGTGTGTCTCGTCGATTTTAGGTATGGGGCAGTAAAGTATCAGACTGCTTTTACCCCAAGACGTTCCTCCAGGTGGTAGCTGGACTCGACGGATGTGGGCGACACCCTTTTCTATGACATCGTCGTCTGACCAAAGTTGTATTGATGGTAACCGAAGCTCGCAGACACCGAGCCAAATACCCAGTCGGGATGACAAACTGGCTCAAGTAATGATGATAGATGATATTTTGATCGATTGATATCAGTCGATATCAAACATCAGTTGATCAGTCCGCAATATTCGGATGCCTGGGCGTCCCCTTAAAGTCGTAAGTAGGAAAAAGCAGAAACGAAGCCTTCGTCAACTGTAAAGGAACTGTAGTCATAACAAACCCGTTGGAATGTGAAAACAACATGACGCACGACGCGCGGCTCAGAATCCAGGACCAGACAACGTCTGGAGCATCGTTTTAAGGATTCCCAGAATAATTCGTGAGTGATGAGTATAGTGACGGACGGGTCACCAGAACAATGTTGAAGGTCAAGACAATGATGCCGATAGGTCGTGATGGAAGAAGAGTTTTCTGACAGATGCATTGAGACTTCGAGCGTTCGCGTGGTACATCAATCCTCTATCGCAGAGGAGTTGGCGACGGCCTGCGCGTCCCAACTTACTCAGAGTAGCGGATCGCTCCAATGGCAGGTATAGGGATGGTAGAGGCAAGTCTTCACTCTTTTGCACAACACCAGATTCTGTCAGTGATAGAGGGAAAAGCGACTTTTTTCCGTGATAGTGGAAAAAAGAAAGAAAAGTCTATTATCTAGAGCTCTCTGAGAAGTTTACGTTCCTAAGGTGGTATTGTCTGAAAGGGCGAAGCCCCACCTTTGGCCTCGGCAGGGAATTTCCAGAGAGAAATAGGTTTAAGAAAAAGTTAGAAAAAACAGGAAAAGTAAGCGCAGCATGGGCTGTTGTATGGGCGAACAGCGCACTGGAACTGTGAAGCTATTGTAGGTATTGTAGGTTAAAAGCTTTCTGTTTACCTTTAGATATTATAGTTGATTTCAGAAATTTGCAATATTATAGAAGCAAAAGTACTTATTCACGGTGTTATTTCTGCTTGTTCCATCTACATTGTACTGTATACTCATTGATTGGAAACACTCGAATCATTGTCTCTTTTTACTTACATTATTTATATTCATGATTTTATTTGTAAAAATGAAAATTAAGTTATGATAAGGCGTTTTAGTTTCAATTTTCACAGAAAATAGGATTTAAACTTTTTAATTTCGTTCCTGAAGTGTGAAGTATTATTATTATTATATTATTATACAATGCGCTTCTAGCAAAACGCGACATTTACGTTTTGGAGAATAAAATAAATTTGAAATTCTTATCGTCAGTATTCTCGTTTCTGTTTAAACAATTCAGCCTTTTGTATTGTTCAGATTTTTTCGTTTGTTGCGTAGTATAAACATTGACGTACGGATAAATCTAAGCCGGCACTTCTATCTTATGTTTTAGTGTAAAACGAATCAATCCTTTGCTTACATCAACGTTTTTCCAAAACCATTCGTGTCTTATTTTATTTCCAACTTTTGTACAGCAGGATATTTTTGTGATAGAACAAAATCTCACGTCTCCCCTGTTTCATCACGATGGGATTTGCTTCATTGCCTTTGGACAAAACCTCACTTTCTTTATCTAAAAACATAACTGCGCAGTATTACAAAATTACCTTCTTCTTATATTATCTTTTTTCTTTTTTAATCTTCTAATTTTTAATTTAAGAGAAAAAAAATACTGAAATTAATTACCTATAGTAATTACCAAGAGAAAGTGTATAAAAAAAATCTGTATTTACCATGAAAGGAATTAAACCTGGAAAATGTAGTCCCCGGGTTTACTTTAGGCTTACGAAAAGTTTCCACGGCAACTTAATTTCCTCATTTAAATTGTTTCGTGCCCTTTGGAAGTTATATCATTAAAGGAAGTTGAAAACATCTCGTTCACCACCACCACGTCGTCATTTCGGCAAAACCGGCGTTGTGCCAAAAAAACTCTTTCATCAGTTTTATTGGGGAACTTATCAAGCGAGTTGCCACACTTAAAGGCGATAGACGGACACGTAGCGAGAAAAGCACATTGCAAAATGTCCTTTTCAGACGTTGTTTCTTTGAGTAACGGCCCGTTTCATTCGAATTGGATTGGATTGCTGAATATTTGCGGACTTTCATTTCTCAAAAGGAATTTTTACCTTTTACAAGAAGCACATCTTCTTAATGCCCCCCTTTCGCTTTTATTGTACCAAACGAAATAACTTTTAGTTACAGGACCCGAGATTTTTCGGGGCAATTTTTTATATCGTATAGAGATATAGAGCGTTCTCGAAATTTTCTTATTAGTAATTTGGCTTTAGTTGGGTCTAATATTTATATACAATCTATTTGGTTTTCCTCAAGGAAACGAAAATACCAACATGTTGAAGTATAAAATGTTTCTCGAATGTTTCCAATACAAAACTTCCGTATTCATGGATAATATTCAATTGGACTATGTATTATTTATAAACCTTGTTTGAGAACGGACAGATGTTATGTATTTATTGATTTAATGTTTGACGGTTGCCCTTCGATGTTTTGTTTATTGAATTCTTTGCGGGTTTTTGTTTCGCATTTTGCCCCTGCGGTTGTTTGGTTTTTCTTATACACGCGCTTCCTATTGTAATAAATAAAGAGCTTACGAATTTGTATTTTTAAGTTTTAATTCTTGTTTTTACGTTATAATGCTCCTGACAGCAAAAACATCGGAACAGATGAAAACAAGGTTTAATTCGGTTTTGATATTCTAAGAGATTACGGCTTGTTTCAAAGTAATCAACTTTGTATAAAATAACCGTTTGCCGAACACTATTGTGGAAGAAACCATACATTTGATCTCTGAAATATTGTAAGAACAAGAGAGTAAATCGACGTTTTATGAATCTTCTTCTCCTTTGAGCAAATTACCTGCAATGATCAACAATTGGAATATTCTATTAGCCATCCGGAAGAAGCGTCTAGTAAAACCGATCGGGATTCGTTTTCAAACAGGGCCTTCCCATGCTTAGGTTTTCTTTTCGTTAACTTTCTTGATGGAACTAAGTACTGAAAGCTGGAGGAAGCGCGAACAATGAAATTACAGTTTAATTAACATTTAATTCGTGTGAGAAACAGTTTCATAGCATCTTTTGATGATCTCGACGCTGCACTACCACGAAAGCTTCGACCTCAATAAATTATTCTAAAGATTTCAGTTTCTTCGTGCGCTTCACATTTTGCTGGTCCTTATTTTTTTAATCTTTCAAGGGCTGATTAATATATGATAGATGGAAGAAGACGTCCCTATAGCAGCCAGTAACCGGAAAGCCAAGAAATATTTTCTGCAACAATGGAATCAGCGCATAACGAACTACCGAAATCATCCCATCTCGCCATATTAATGTAAAAATAAGAATTTTTGGTCGAGTACGTAAAAAAACTATTTTATGTCTGTAGGGTAAAATGTATTTCAAAAATACGATCGGAGGATACGATAATTCTTCTGTTCTCGGATCGTGCAGCAGAGCTGTAAGCCGTTCAAGACTAATTATCCACAGTAAGAGATGTTTCAAGAAAAGCTTCTGGATTTGACATCCACGTTGTTGATGTAATTAGTTGGCCTGTTGTGCACTTTGGCTGCTCGGGCTTCTCGGACTTGTAGGCCGTTCGGACCTCTCAGACTTGTCGAGCTTATTGGGCGGACCGTGTTATCCGAAGCGGCCGATTGTGCTGCACTGGACTTAGATCTTTTTCGTACTGGCCCGGACAGGAGTAATTCTTGTACTGCACCATGGACAGGACGGATTTCTTCGTCGGGCTTTTATGCACGACCCGGTTCGAAACTCGCATTTGGGTCAGGCTGGATCTCAGTCTGACAATCTAACGGACTTACGTTGAGCCACTCGAGCTTCTCGAGCCTGTCGGTTCGTTAGGGCCTATCTGAGCGGGCATTATTTTTATACTGAACCGAAGCGGAAAAGTTTCGTACTATGCCGTAGAAGCCTGCACGGGCTTGAATCTAAGTCGCACCGGCCTTCAGTGTTTTAAGGGCACCTCGGACTTGTCGGGTCGTTTGGTCTTATGGAGCCTCTAGAGCCTGTCGGACCTTCCGGCCCTGTCGGGTCATTCAGGCCTGTCGAAACGTTCAGGGGTCTCGTACCTGTCAGGCTTCCTCGCACTGTCGGGTTGTTTGGTCTTATGGAGCCTCTGCAGCCACTCGGGCCTTCCGGCGCTGTCCGGTCGTTTGGACCTGTCGAATCGTTCAGGGGTCTCGAACTTGTCAGGCTTCCTGACCCCGTCGAATCGTTTGGTCTTATGAAGCCTCTAGAGCCTGTAGTTCTTCCGGCCCTGTCGTCTCATTCGAATTTGTCAAATCGTTTAGGGATTTCGAACCTGTCAACTTTCCTGGACTTGTCGGGTCGTTTGATCTTATGGAGCCTCTAGAGGTGATGATCGAGCCTTCCGGCCCTGTGGGGTTATTCTTGTTATCACCAGCTTTTAGCTGATACTTGTGGTGATGCTGCTTGGCTTCTAAAGTTTGGATTTCTTTGTTAGATTCTTCATATTCAATTGCTTCAATGATGTGTTTAAGTGTTACGGCTATTGCTTGAACTGATATTGATATGAATTTTGCAGCAGCGATTATTGAATCTCCTACAATAGGTGAGAATTCGCGTCATCCGTATCAGGGATGAAACTGCTTTGATGATACTGCTGGATTGTGGCGATACTGTTGGTTTTTAACTTTTCTGGGTGTATTTTCCTGGATATCGCATCAAATGGCTTACCATTCGTCTTGACATGTAGCCATTGGTGTTTTCCATCGTTACGGTACGTCTTTGATCCATCCCAAAGTACTTGTGGAGTCCGTTTCAAAGCTGATGCGATTTTGTTCAGTAGCTTGGCTAGCTCTAGGTTTGATGATTTCGTGATCAGGAAGTTAACTGTGACTGTAGATGAAGTCGTAGCTGGCATTGCTTTCCATGTTGTACCCAGCGTGGGATTCTGATTGTTGATACGAACTGTAGTTGCTTTTCGAAGTTGGACTATTGTTCGCAAAGTTTGGTTAATACTTGATCATTCCATTTTAAATCGGCCAACCAAAATTGTTAGTTGAACAGTTTTGCTTGTATTGTGACAGGTGCCAATCATCACAATGTATCGTATAGTTTTGATATTTCGAAAAGCATGCATCTTTTGGAAGTTATGGCGTTGTGGGCTTCTTTGATTCTTCTTCAAAAAATTCTACGGTGATGTGGTCTTGTAGCTCTTCTGAAAGACCATCGACTATTGCTCGATTGTCACTTGACCATTTTCGCAGTGAGAAACCTTCTTATTATGATTTGTTTTTGGAAGCTGATGGTTTCTTGTGCAGTATCGGCTCCTGATGTAGAAATTTCTTTTCGTAATTTTCGGCGCCTCCGGAAAGGTTTCTGCTTCATTGGTCAACATTTTTAACGCTCTTTGCTTGTCAATGGAATTCAAGTAAGCTTGTGAAATAGTGTAAGCTTCGCAGCGGCGTTTGTCATCTGTTCTAGTTAATAACTGGAATTTCTGCAATCTAAGTGCTGGTAAGAGAAAGAAGAATGAGACGCAAAACACAAGGACGTCCGTGTCAGGACGCACTTGACCCCGTTCTCGTACGTCGCGTCGGTCTCTTCTAATATGCAATGTTTTCTATATCAGGTGAAAAGTTTATGATCCTAGAGGAAACAGTTTTATCATCCTTTGCAACGAAGAATTTTGAGAGAAAGGAATCTGCCAGGTATTCCTTAGGAAATTCAATCAGTCAAGGGAGGGGATTCCATTCGCTGAGCGGTGGTGGTGAGAACTCGTTTGCAAACGTTACTGTTTCAAATCAATGGTATAGGGTATAATACTTTTCGAAGTTCTTGGAATTGTGTGGACATATGATAATGCCATCGAATTATTTTGCAACTGATGTATTTTCAACCAAAGTTTTCAGTTTTCTCCAGGTACAAATTTTGCTCTTTAAGTGTCAAGGACAATGAAAATGGACGTCTTTGATTTTCCTAGCTGAAAGCCTAAGTGAGATTTAGTTTTCTCGTTTTTGCTACAATGAATAATATTGAGAAAAGAATGGATTTCTTCTGCGAGATCTTTGACTAAATTTACAGACATTGATTTTATCAGTCTTGGCAACGAATATTTGTGTTCCTATTTCCTTTATAATATCATGCAATGAAAACTTTCTCGGATTGCTGTTGCATCATTACTTTACTATTAAATGCCATGATGTACTTTGCTCTACAAATAGAACTTCAAGTGCGAGAAAATCGTCCTTAATGGCATTAAAGGTCATGGCCTTTTAGACTAATTCGGGGCTTGCTGTGATAAACTTTACGAGATACTTACCATCATACGTTCGTTCTCAGAACTGTCGACTTCAAAGTAGTAATAATGAACATCACATAATTAAAATCGGTCGATATATACAAAACTCAGAAAAGTTAGATACTGTTTTGAATCCCAAGGGCCAAATTGTAATGCCAGATGGCTTGGTTTAATCATTCTGTGCTAAGATTCGCTGGAATCTACAACGTACCGTTGACATTTCAGTAATTTTTGCAGCTTAGAGTTGGCTAGGGATCACTTAATCAACCAATAGCGTACGTGTTGTCATGATAATGTCAAACAAGGCTAAATCAAGATCAAAATATTTTTGTGTCGCGGGAAATTCAAACCGTCAGCAGTCATCTTGGATCGCTCGGTAATGCTCCCACTGCTAGGTGTGAGAGCTTCTGCTTGAACTTTTGGTATGCTGTAAAAAAGGACATTTCTATCTAGCCAGACATTATATATAACTAGACTCTCAGCAGTATATTGTAGCCCAACATGGTCGACAATTCTTGTAGAATTTTGCTTAGAATTGAAACCATCTTTACTGTAGCGATAGGCAAGGCTATGCCTAACACTGCGATAATAATAGCTTGAAAGCCCATGGTAACAGCAAGATAGCATTCAAATACAATTTGTTTTGAACAAAATCCTGAAACGGACGGATGAGTACTGAAGGGGATAATTTCAGGACCAATTACAACCGAAATAATCGATTAATCGAAATAACTGGAATAATTGAAAGAAAAAACTAATTGAGGATGTTTCATTTTCTTTGTCGTTATGGTGGTTACGGTTTCATGTTAAAAAGAGTTTTTCTTGATAGTAATAATCTATGGATTTCTTCTTTCTTCCGTTAGATGCCACTGCTGTCAAACGGAAATTTATATTTTTTGTTTTTACTCTTTTCTGTAAACCCGTTTCTTCTCTTTATTTAGCTTTTTGTACTGTTGTCGCGCTGTTTTGACGTTGGTAAGATGTACCAGGCATGCAGGCTATAAACAAGATTAAAATTAAAGTGAACAATGTTTATTTACCGTTATTGTTCTACCGAGTAATACAAAATAATTAATGACAGTTTGAATTTCCCGCAAAACAAAAATATTTTAAAAAGTTGACAGCACAACATCTTTGATTTAACCTTGTTTGACATCGTCATGACAACACGTACGCGATTGGTTGGTTAAATGTCAACTAACAACATTTGCCAACTTTAAGCTGCAAGAATCACTAAACTGTTAACGCGGGAAATTCAAATTCATTTGAATTTCTCGGTATTTCTAAGAATTTATTTCAACATTGATAAAAAATGAAATTCGGTTTGATTTATTGTATTAAAGCAAATAAAAGGAGATGGTTTCTTATATAGAAATATTTTCTTATACAGAGATATTTTTTTACTTCGTGTTTTAAATAAAATTTCGGAAAATCAGTCTAATTCAATATTTCCGAATAAATTTTGTGACTGATATTTTTCTATCTCGACATATGGTTGAAGTGAATAATAAAAATCAGACTACATTCATTCGCTTCGCTATACTGCCGCCGTTACTTCCTCATTGCAAAATAGACGGATTGAAAAAGGTTTTATTGCTTCAGCTGCGATATGACAGCGCATCAAAAATATTAATGTTGAAAATCAATATGACAAACGAAATATGACGTCGCGTCGTTGGTCGCTGTTTCGTTCATGTTGTCGTAACAGCTTAAACAATGATTTATTATAGTATCCTTACACAATTTATTTCTACTTATTGTGTATAAAAGTGCGCGGTCCTTTTTCTTTCTTTTTTCTCTTTCTATCTTCTTCTCATTTTCCTTGTCTCTTAAAGCAAAACGGTAGAAAGTAACCACTTTTCTTTAAAAATTAAGTTTTTTAATTATTATTCACCTGAGTTTACATTCGAGCGTGATTATACGTTACCATATCGTCTCCTCGTTAGTATTTAATGAGTTTGCAAGTTTTAATTAAAATGGGTGGCTATGAAGACTTATTAAATTAATTTAAAAATGTAAATCAAACTAAAAGTGACTAAAATGGCTTTTATAAGGTCCTCTAGGAAGTTTACTTTAATTTATAATTGAAATATTATTTTTGACGAAAAAACTTCTTTCATACAAGAAAAATCTTCTGGAGCAGTTAGTGCATTCATTATAGTAGATGATTCTGAAGGGTCATTTCTTCTTATTTTATAGAAAGACAAAACATGAAATGCTATGTTAATAATCTTTTTTGAAAATATCAAAGCTTATCAATAATATTTAAATATTTAAATTGAATTTTTGAAATCCTTAATTAATTACCACATCACTCAATCTACAATTCTTCCATTTGATGTTTCCAGGCATAAAATCTATGAAAGGGAGAATTTCAACTTACAACGAAAAAAGATCTTTCAGAATTGATACGAATCTGCAGGCAGCACTCGAATTCCATCATGCGATAATTTAAACTCGATATTTTACTGTAATTTCCTTGCGTTTTGTGTGAATAAAATGGAATTTGTTATTTTTGATGAATGCGAATGTAAAAGGGAAACAGGGGTTCGTCATTTCCTGTCGGTTAGATGGAAATATTACATTCACTATACGGGAAAAATCAAAATATCAATTTATAGCTAGTTTTGTTCGTGTTGTAAATATAAATCAAAGTTTATTGATGTTACCTATTTCTAATTTTTCATGTTTGTTTCAGCGCCTCCCGATTGCGACCCAGGGCAGTTAACTTGCGGTCAATATGTCTGGAACAAGACATATTGTATTCCACCCCATTATCGCTGTGATATGACGGTAGACTGTGTTGATGGCAGTGATGAAGCTGAGTGCAGTAAGTTGAGATTTATTTAACTGTAATGACTCTAATAATTATTATCCGACAGTTTTTTTCTGTTATGTTACGCCACTGCTTTAGTATTGCGATTTTATATAAAAATCATAAACTTCAAGATAAAACCCTAAAAGCTATCCCTCTTATATACCTTCAATAATAAAAAGAATTCAACAATTTACTCACACAATGGCAGTCTTATGGCTAAATTTTTCCATTTTCCGATTGAGAAGACATCCGAAGGAGCAATTGAATTTCCGGTGAAGATCAGTGACAGTCCCATACTGGTTGATGAAGGCCAATTTGTCAAGTTAGGGTCGCAGACCGGCACAGAATTCGATATTATTTACACGCGCTTCCTTTTACTTCATTTATCTAATGTTAATTAATTATAGACGAAGAAAAACAGGAATTCTCTTCATAAAAGGGCCCCCAAAATTTAAATCCCTTCGCGAAAAAACATTTCTCTCCTCGCGGAATATCAGAGAGGAGGGCAGATTTCAAACTTCAGCCAAACTTGAAAGTCAGTCGTCCCTGTCTTAAAACCACCTGTTGATTCCGTCTCACTTTTATCCTTCCCTTTCACACCTGCATTAATTCCAGGTTCGTTTATCTTGTGGATTAGCAGCCATTTGTTGTGATAAAATGCGAAGAGCATAACGGAAAAACAATTCTTGTTAACTATCGCTTTCTATTGTTTCTGTTTATTTAAAGTTTCCTATAATCAAAATGGATTCTTCTTGCTACTTGATTTAATCATTGAAATAACTTAGAAACATTAACTTCAGTTAATCAATAATAAGGTGCGCCGTTACGTCCACTTAACGCTTAAAAGAGTTTACCACTTAAAGAATCCGAAGTCGTGATACTAATTAGTAAACAAGGGTAGTTGCGCTTTAGTACGATTAAAGATTAACAAGCCGAAACGTTCCAAATGAGTTTTGGCGGATAAAAAAGATGAAGGGTTCATTGATAAAGTGTTATCAGTTTAACTAGAAAAACTATCTACATACAAGAAATTCGTTAAAAGGCGTTGGATAAAAAGGAAATTCGAGAGCTTGCTCTCACATACTGTAAGTGTAGCGTAGAGAACCTAAAATATTTAGACCTGCCAATATTATGGCATCGGAATGGTTCGTACGATGGATAGGATAGTAATTCGATTTTTTACTAATTGTAAATTAAATAGTTATTTTTCGATTCAACAAAAAATAAGCCGGCCGGAATCAAAATACAAAATAGAGCTTACCTTTCAGGCTTTTAAAGATTATAGTTTTGTTCATCCAAGTCCCACTCGCCATAATATCGCCTGATTTAATCAGATCATGGTTATTAATAAACAAATTTGTAGGCTGTCGTTGATTGAATGACAGTGTCTAAGATGATCAAAGAACAGTATTTGACTCGATTCCTGCATTCAAACTTTCCACACTACTAAGAGAAAGCCAAACTTTATCGCAATAATTTATTTCGTATGGTTGTGTCCAGATTTTTGTATTTTTATGTATTCGCTCCATTCCCCTTCTCCTTTCGGCGCATTTGCCCTACATATTTATTAAGTAGCTTACAATAGACTGTAAAAGCTTAATGGAGAATAGGAAATAATGAAGTCGAAAATTGATGAAAAGAAGAAAGATCTCGGTCCCGTCGCGAAAGTGCCCTTTTTTAACTGATCGAAATAACTTTTGTTTCGAAACGGTTTGGGATGCACCTAATTAAGTGTCCTCAGAAAGTTAAATATAAAAACGCATAGCCACTTGCAGTAGCCCAAGGCCAGGCTTCGCCCTCAATTAACCTTCTTAAGGAAATTTAATACGAATTGGTCTCAGAAGAGGCCAAGGCTCCGATGTCCTATGGCTGGTCTTCACCCTCTATTAATTAGGGGGGAAGACGACTCGAACTCCTAGAGCCCAAGGTTGTGCACGCAAAAAGAAGTTCTTCTACAACTTACCAGGTTGTAGCTACTGTGTAGCTAGATCTCTGTAAGGGCCGAGATTTCCAGGCGCTACCCGAAAAAGCATCAGTAACTTTTTGATCGGTCCTACAAGCCCCAGACAAGTTCGACATGTCCGAGAGAACTGACAAGACCCGAGGAGCCCAACTGACAAAGAATGACAATTTTCTCAATTTCTATTATGACGACACTAGCACTCCCGCCATCTTTTCTTTTTGTAACTAATTAAAGTAGACACATAATGCCATGTTGTTTGTGTCAATTTCTTAATGTTATTTTGTACTTTTATTTTGAATTCTTCATCAGAAAGTGTTTACTTAATTATTAATCGCCCTTTCTCACCAACTGCCCCAAGAGGTCCGAGAAACACGACAGGTCCGTGAGACTAGACAGACTTGAAATGAGCGACATGCCCGATAGGGCCGAAAGGCTTGGATATGTCGACAGGTCCAAGAGGCCCGAGAAACCAGACAGACGCTCTATTAATCTTCTTAAAAAAATAAATGCCAACGTACTTCAGGATCTGTTCTCAACAGGTCACCTCCGGTGATCCAAGGTTAGTCTTCGCCCTCAATTAGTCTTCTTAAGAAAAGTAAATACGAATACGTGTCGGGATGCCTTTCTCAAGAGACCACTGATAGTTGGGCCTTCGTCCACTATAATCTTCTTAAAGAAAATAAAAACTAACGCACGTCGCGATGTGTTCTCAACGGACTAACTCCGGTGGCCCAAATTCGAGTCTTATCCTCCATTAATCTATCTGAAAAGAGTAAATGCGAACACGGGTCGAGCTGCGTCTTCTATTACGCCATTCTTAAAAGGCCACCCATGGTTGCGCTTCGTCTTCTACTAATCTTAAGAAAAATAAATATCAACGCTCGTCGGGTTTCGTCCTATCTTTCTAAAACGAGTAAATGCACGCAGGTCGAGCTGCTTCATCTTTTTCAAGAAAACTAAATTTGAAGACGCCGAGGGATGCGCATCCCAACGGGCCACTTCAGAGTCCTAAGGCCAAGTCTCGCCCTCAATTAACCTTCTTAAGAAATGTAAATACGAACACATGTCGGGTTGCCCTTCTCAAAAGGCCACTGATGGTTGCGCTTCGTCTTCTATTATTAATCTTAAGAAAAATAAATACAAAAATGGCATCAAATTGTTTGCTTAACGGGCCACCTCCGGTGGCCCAAGGTCGGGTTTCGTCCTATCTTTCTAAAAAAAGTAAATGCCAACGCAGGTCGGGCTTTTTCGCCTGTTTTAAGAAAGCTAAATATGAGCACGCGTAGGGATGCATATTTGAACGGGCTGCTCCTGTGGCCTAAAGTTAGGCTTCACCCTCAATTAACCTTCTGAAGAAAAGTAAATGCGAACACGTATCGGGATGCCATTCTTACAAGGCCATCCCCGGTGGCCCATGGTTGGGCTTCGTTCTTTATTAATCTTCTTAAGAATGCGCGTTGAAATGTGTTCTTAACGGTCAGATTTCGCCTTCCATTGATCTTCCTAAAAAGAGTAAATACGAACGCGTGTCGGGCTACAACCTCCATTTTAAGAAATTTATCAACACGCTTGGGGATGCGAATTCTAACGGACCACTTCCGGTGGCCCAAAGTCAGGCTTTACCCTCTGTCAACCTTCTTAAGAGGGATAAAAACGAATGCGTGTCAGGATTTTAAGAAAGCTAAATATGAACACGCAGCATTTCATCCTTTCCTTTTCTTAACTACTTGAAGCGGATGCTTCATATTTTAATTGGAAGCCACTTGTGGAGGTTAATTCGTATTTTTCGGAAGAACCATCTGTAACAATTAACGATCAGGCTTTATTTTGGTCGACAATAATGCCTATTGCGGTAAAATAGGAGAATGTAGTTGTTGAAAAAATGTAGCAGATGCACGAGAAGCTACCAAAATTGTCTGGGTGTCTTGCTGAATTTACATAAATATTTCTTTTTATTTTGATCGTGTTATTAAGAACAGTGTGGGTTGTTACAAAATATCACATCGCACGCGAGCAAATTCATTTTTAAAATGCAATTGGAGAATGCCAGTAACAGTTTATAGATCAAACAATAGATAAAACATCGCCGTAGTAAAACTGATACCCGATAATAATCACAGACAAAACTAAGACGACGTGTACTAAAGCTGTCGGTCAGTGCCTTTTTTGTGTTGCTGGCTTATCTTGCAAGCTTTCAGACATGAGAGGAAGACTATTAGAACTTCTAGAGCTCAAAAAAGGAAAGAAAAAAGAAGTTTCTCTACAATTTACCAGAGCACTGTACGAGCCGAGATCTCCAGGCCTAGCCCGACTGGGGATAGACTTGACGCGGTCCAGAAAACTTGAGTAACTTTTTGATCAGCCCAAAAACCCATAAAGGCCTTATAGGTTCAAGAGGCCAGCAAAACCGTTAAGTCCAAGAACCTCAAATGTGCTGAGAGACCCGTACGTGCCGACAGGTCCAAGAGACCCGTACATGCCGACAGGCCCAAAAGGCCCGAGAAGCCCGACAGGATCGAGAAGCCTAACAAACCCCGAGAGGCCGGTGAATCGAAGAGGTCCGACAAACCCGAAAAGCCCGATCGTGCTAGCAGTTTCGAGAGGCTCGAGAAGACTGACAGGTCCGAGACGCCAGACAGACCCGAAACGGTGAACGTGCCGGTAGGCCCAAGAGGTCCGAGAAGCCTGACATACCTGAAAGGCCTAACATATCTGAGATGACCGACCGACACAAAAAGCCCGAACGTGCCGGCAGGCCCAAGAGGTCCAAGAAACCCGACAGGCCCGAAAAGCTCGAAAAGACCGACAACCCCAAGAAACCAGACAAGCACGAGAGGCGGTACAAAAAGGTTTTGGTCCGGTGCAATAGGAAAATAGCCCCAAAAAACCCGATAAATATTTTACTGAGGGCCTTTCAGTGCTACTTGATAATTCTAAGATAAAATCTTTCGAATTTGATGTGTGACACTTCCTTACAATTTTTTATTGCTACTAGCTCGTTATCACTTCTACTTCTAGGATTGGTGATTCTATTTTCCAGCTCGTTGTTGCAATCAACCGCGTGAGCGCCTTGTACCTGTGTAAAAGGAAAATAACTCTTACATCGATGTATTCCAAATTAGACTCTCTTGTGTGATTAGGAAGTCGAAGACGCACATGGTGTGAATCCTAATGAGCTTAACTCACTTAAACAAATCTTACATCTTTGGCCTTATAAAAATCTATAAAATGATTTTTAGTCGGTGGAGTTCTT
>VTPC01004130.1:73583-110365 GCA_011009095.1 Ignelater luminosus
TATGGTGTTAAGGTAAGCAACTTTCTTATAGCTAGTTATTAGAAATTATACATAACGTTTGGCTTCAGATATACAGTGAAAGAGAACAACGAGTTGATAGCTACCAACCTTGTTGGACAAACAACGGAGGGTGCGCTAAATTATGTTTTGCAATGCCACGGAATGACTCACATGGTTTGATGGCAAAATGTGGTTGTCCATATGGCGAACGTTTGATGCCCGATTTACGTACTTGTCAGCCTGATCCTAATCACGAACCACCAGTTCAAGCTTGCCCTCATACTTGGGATTTCACGTGCGATAACCAAAGGTGTATACCGAAATCTTGGGTTTGCGATGGTGACAATGACTGTCTGGATAATAGTGATGAAGAGCAAAATTGTACAAGTAAGTTGACTGATATTCTTAAGTCTATATCAATTTTAACAATAATAATTTTAGAACCAACTTGTGGTAGCAACGAGTTCCAATGCAGATCCGGCCGTTGCATACCAATGACATTCAAGTGCGATGCTGAAAACGACTGTGGCGACTTTAGTGATGAAACTGGATGCGTCAATGTGACCTGTAGTTCGACGCAATTCCAATGTGAAAACGGTCGCTGCATACCAAACACGTGGAAGTGCGATTCTGAGAACGATTGTGGAGATGGTTCAGATGAAGGGGACCAATGTGCAGAAAAAACTTGTGCCTATTATCAATTTACTTGCCCTCGTACGGGTCATTGTATACCTCAAAGTTGGGTTTGTGATGGTGATGATGACTGCTTCGATAAACAAGATGAACAAGACTGTCCACCAATTACATGCCTTCCTAGTCAATTTAAATGTGCCGATTTAAGACAGTGCGTGCAGGAAAGTTATAAATGCGATGGTATACCCGATTGTAATGATGGTAGTGATGAATTGGGATGTCGTAAGTAGATATATCCTATAGCTCAACTTATAAAGTTTATTGAAACATTTTATGTATAGCCTCAATAGCACCAGATCAGTGCAACAATGAAAAACAATTCCAATGCCAATCGTCAGGAATTTGTATTCCCAGATCGTGGCATTGTGATGGAACTCCTGATTGTGATGATCGTTCAGATGAACCGGAATCTTGTGGTCAAATAGATTGTGCTAATAACTACTATAAATGTAATAACTCACGCTGCATCTTTAAGGTAATTGTTGTTGGTTTTACAAGAAATTTCTGTTCTTACAGATTTTTATTTATTGTAGGCCTACATTTGTGACGGTAGAGATGATTGTGGGGATGGTTCTGATGAAAGCTCAATACATGCTTGTGGTAGACCTCTATTTAGGTGCCCCAGTGGTGAATGGCAATGTCCAGGCGTTACTGAACGTTGCGTTCCTCTAACGAAAGTATGTGATGGTAAATCTGACTGCCCTAACGGTGCCGATGAAGGTCCTGGATGCGATTTGGAAGAATGTAAACATCAAGGCGGTTTGTGTACAAACGATTGCAAGCAGACACCTCAAGTAAATCAAAATTGTTCATTTAATTCTACTACAAAAAACTGATTAGGATTTTTTTTTTGTTTAGGGAGCACTTTGTACTTGCCCAAATGGTGAAACTTTAGGAAACGATACTTATACATGTGAAGATCTAAATGAGTGCGAACCACCTGGTTTGTGTTCTCAGATGTGTACTAATACTAAAGGATCGTATCATTGTGGTTGCGTAGCTGGTTATAAACTTGAAACTGATAAACATGGATGCAAAGCTTACAGTAGGATTAATTAAGAAATTCTATAGGAAAGAGCAAACTTTAATTTGGTTACTTTACAGATCACAGCGCAGCCTTCTTGATAATTTCAAATCGCCACTCAATTCTGGTAGCAGATCTTCAAGACCAAGGTTTGGAAAGGGTTCCTATAATAGTCGAGAATGTTGTGGCAACTGCCTCAAATATGCAGACAGGGACGATATTTTGGTCTGATATGAAACTTAAAAAGATCTCTAGGCTTGATCGCAATAGTGAACCTGTGGAGGTTATTTCAACCGGTTTAGATTTAGTGGAAGGCTTAGCTTATGATTGGATTGGTGGAAATATTTACTGGTTGGATTCTAAGTTGAATACAATTGAAGTTGCTAAAGAAAACGGAAGCAACAGAATTGTTTTAGTGAAAGAAAATATTACGCAACCAAGAGGAATGTGTTTAGATCCCAGTGAAGGGTAAGTGTTGTATGTCTGTTGATTTCTATGAATTATTAGATTGTTTTTACAAAATTTCGACCTTCATTGATAGAAGATTTCTTTTACACAACTTGAATTGACAGTTTTAAGAACTAAGGTGCTTTGATTGCGGTCTACTTTTTATACTTATACAATTAGTAAGGTGTTGAGAATGTTATTGATGCTAATTAATCGTGAACTTATGTCAAGATCGCAAGCGCGCTCCTGGAAATTCTACAGGCAGTCAATTATTATCGATATTCCTCAAGCTAAAAGTTACTTTGTTGGTCTTGCTTTCATTTAACTTTAAAGTATTTGCCAGAAACTAATTAAGAAACCAATTTGATACATTAGGCAAGTATTGCTCATCTGGGTATTTAATGCTACCAGGTGTTTATTCGATGTTATAATGGTGGTATCATCGGCAAATAAAACCATGTTGATAAAAGATAAAACAAATCTGACTGAAGGATTAGCAAAAAAGTATTATTCTTCTAGAAACTCTTATTGCTGATTCAATGTTATTTGAAAAATAAAGTAAACCCATAAAATAGAAAATTTTTATTTTCTTTTGACATTGACAATTAACTTCTTAACCTCGCTTTCTTTGATATTGGCAACTAACTTTCTAACCTCAGTTTGACTCTGACAGCTAAATAAATTGACAAATTAATATAATAAAGTAAATGCAAAAATAAACTAATTTACTAAATTCCAACAGGTGCTATAAATCATTTTGGTTTTTAAAATACTTAGAATTTCAAATTTTCAATAGAAATCTTGCTAATTTTAATTTTTAGAAGTATTTTATTCTCTTTCACATTTGTTGGTTCGAGAATTGAAATAGATATACATAAGTTCCGCTTCCGCATCATTTCTGGATTGGAACAGTATCCTTTATCAGCGGATTCAAGGCACACATCTCCTGAAAAATATTAAATTTGTTGTAAATAACTGTCATGATTGATTTAAGATGATTCATGTATGGTGTCTACAATGCTTTCTATCATGTTATATAGAGCCTGTATGGCAAGAGTGGGCAAAAGTGGCCCGTTGGGTCAGCCTCTAGAAAATATTTCTTTTAATCACGGTCACTTTTGCATAGCAAGACCTCTAAGGTGCAAGCTTTGAACGTTACTATTTCTGGGAGAGTCTACGGACATTAATTGCATGGCTTACTCAATATTTTTTTAACCAAATAAGACAAACTGTAGGAAGATTCAGAGTGATTGTAAATGAGTGAGGATGATTGGAATTTGGCGCCACATTTAAATTATTTTCATGTTGGCACTACTTGTTTACTTTTTGCAATCTGTCAAATCTGTGTTGTTTAGAAAGTATAATAACCAACAATACTATATAACCTCAAAAAAGATAGATTATATTAGTTGACAGATTGCAAAAAGTAAACAAGTAGTGTCAACGTGAAAATAATTTAAATGTGGCGCCAAATTCAAACCATCTTCACCCATTTACAATCACTCTGAAGTTTAAGGGCGCTTAGTTATGTCACTGATAAGGACGTAAGCAACGCCTGACCTTCTCGTGCAAAAAAAAAATAACAAACCTTAAAGAAGCTGTACTAGAGCTACTCGCCTCTGGGTTCTGTTTCCTCCTATTTGCAGCTCCTAACCTTGATATCGGCATTGTTGCCAAGTTGAGAAAATAAATATCGATGGAGTTATTTCCAAAAACATGAAACGTTCTAATTAAGAAGATGTGTGAAAACCGTTAAGCAGTTGTTTTGCAAAAATGAAGCCTATTGAGTCTTAATTACTGACACTTTTAAAGATTTCTCACGTTATACACTAAAAATTATGACAGCAAGGGTAATGATTTGAGTACCAGTTAAGATTGATTGCAGATCAAAAACCAAAATTGACTTAGGGCTTTGATTATTATCGATCAAATCAAATGGCAATCAAATTGTTGGTGTAATTGGCCCTAAAAGTGAAAAACAGGAACATATTTTTGATTAGCTCCAGGTCCTGTTGAAAATCTCTCCTTTTCACCTTAATATCATGATTTTATATTAGAAATTACAACAATTACTTAATATTCTTCATACGTGTTCTTGATTACTTTTTTCCATTATTATATTTTCAAAATCATCTAGAAGAGTAATTCTCAAAAATGTAACACCACACAGGGTGTCAACACAAAAAGACTGTACACTTTGAAACGAAATCGTACTATTACAATCATCACCATTGTAAAAACCATTCTAATCTTATTACATGAACTGACATATAGTAGCGTTGTACAATAATGCAGGCAATAATGATGACTTAAAACATGATTTTAGTCAGTAAGTTTTAAAAAAAGAAACTTTTAGTGGAAATGAAGTAGATTTGGACAAAAAAAAGCGACGGTCTGTGATCTCTGTTTGGACTATGTCTTAGCACTGGTTACCTACCGTGTAACTAGATTTCATAACAGCTCGAGCTCTGCCTTTGCACAGGCCATCTATGGTGGCTCTCACTCGCGTTTTACCCTTCATTAACCTACTGAAGAGAGCTAAATGTTACTATGGCTCTAGTTACGCTCTCGCATGGGCCACTTTTGGCGGTCACTAGACGGGCTTGGCCCTCAATTAACTTTTTTGATGGAATTATACAAAGTGTTCGTAAAAGTTTCTAGGTCCAGTTGGCTATGGAATCTAATTTTGATGTGCCGCCTTGTTGATTTATTTCAACAACTAGAATGTGTTTTTTCTCATTTGTCAGTTGCAAATGTCATTGTCTTGCATTTAGCAATTCAATTAATCTTGTGCTGAAATTTGTTGTACTGTTCAACATTCTTTCTCTCTAATTGCCCTTATTGTACGAAAAAGCTTTTTTTTTATTAGATTAGTTAAATTCTTACGCTAATTTTAACTTATTAATTCTTTAAAAAAATGTAAGATTAGGCAGCCATCTTAACAACGATGCAATACGTGTAACGTGACAAACATTTTATTATGAATTTTTCGTTGTAAAAATCAATTTTGAAAAATTGCTTCCATTTATAAGATTCTGCATCACAATGGATATTATCAGGTTTCTCACCAAAAATTATAAAAAAGTCATCACTTGACCTTAAGAATTACTACAAGATATTAAAAACATCCATAAATAATCTAAAATGTAGAAAATGAAAACTAGACTTGAGACAAACTAATATAAAGCTTTGAATATATCAGGACTTTGCATTAATTAAATACCTGAGTGTGATGCTTTTTCTTCAGAAAGATTCTTTGAATCATAATTTTCAATTTCAGCTAAAAATAACTTTCGACAGTACCCTTTTTCAGATCCAACAATCCAATTTAACTTGAATTTCAGATGAGAAACATTGTCCAATATGATGCATTTACCTTTTGGCATTTCTAAATGCCACACGTAATCAAATCACTTTTGCAACTTTTTAATTAAAATATTGTTTAATGATTCACAATATGTAAGATGAGATAAAGTTTATTTTTTTTTAATTGACCTTCAAGCAGGTATTACAAAACCTTGGAACATTTCATACACTGTCTTCTATTTCATCTTTTTTTCAAGAACATTATTGTAAAATGTCTGAAATGCTTTTCCAAAATTTGTATATGTAATTTGCCTAAATTTATTTGATATTTTTTATCAATTGTTACAATTTGTTTTGCAATTACATCATGGGTGTGGCGTCCTTTTAATTTTGTGGTTGTTAAAAACTTTCTTTGGAAGTTTTCATATTCGTCAATAAAATGTAGTGTTATACCTGAATATCTTTTATTCTTGTGCTTTTCAATGATTTTTAATAATTCTCCTTCTATTTTAGTTTTTTGATTCTTTAAAACTCTCCCTACTTTTCGTCTACTGGGAATCTCAAACCCATGTGCCAGCATATTAATTCCGTTCTTAAAGCTTTCTTTTTTTACTGTTGGCAAAGGCTTCATTTCATCTATTATATATTTGATTATTGCATTATTTTATTCACCATTTACACACCTTAATGTTACTCGCATCTGCTATTTGGACGAGAATCGGGCCAGTCGGCTCCTAGCGGCTTTTCATTAATCACTCAATAAGAGGAGAGCAAGGGGGGTCAAAGTTGGAAATTTTGCAAACAAAGAATCGGAGCAAAGCGAACGCAGTGACACCTAGCGGCGAAAACAGGTAAACTCGATTGGGATCTAGCGATCTGGGACCAGGGGCGCTGTCGGGTAGAGTTCCCAAAGAATGTTTCGCCTTAGGTAGTTTCAAATTTGAGCTCATAGGCGTCCGTAGGGAGGTTGGAATGGAAGTTTTGAGAAGATATTGAAGCGGCATTTAGTATCTCTATTGAGGGTCTTCACCTACATCTACAACTTAGGAAGGCTTCTAGCTCTGAAACTATAAGGACTGCAGGAGTCTGGTTTTCACCGATCGACACAGCTTCACAAGCATTATGGCGGATTAGGAGCGAGAATTTAGTGAAAAAACCAATAAATCGCGAAACCCTTCAAACAACCGTGCGGGAAATCTGAGAATTTTGCAACCCCCCACCAAAAGCGTCCGGATAGTCTGATTAACATAATATTCGAGATTTATGTTCTAGAAAGGCTTATCTACCTACTCAAAAAAACCGGACTCGAATCGATTAACTCCGCGCTTTTCTCCATGACACACCGAAATGCCCACTTAAATAATTTGTAACTCGGTTAATTATGGTCCGATCCGGTTGGAATGTTTTTTAAACTAAGGAGCATCATCAGGTCAATAAGTTTAGGTGGGTACGAGTAGCTTCTTACCGTTTTTGGGGTCAATTAGAACAAAGAAACGTAATTTTCTTTCTTTTGGACCTTTTTGGGGCAATTATTCGAGTTCCTAGGAAATGTAGTTGCAACACTTTAATGCGCCATAGGATGGGGAACAAAATAGGTTCAATGCACTTTTTTCCTACAACGTCATCTAGGTCGAAAACGCGAAAAACTGAAAATGGTGCAAATACGGCTCTGGAACGGACAACCTTTGAGCTAGAAAGACGAATCTCTTGCAGTAAACGTACTTTCGTGACCTGTACGTGATTCTGTAATAATTCCGAAACTTTCCAAAAAGACCTCGAATCCCAGGGGGGACGTTCCCCTTGTATCCATTCTAGCGCCATTATTTTCGGGTAATTGATTCGGTATGTAGCTCTTCCAATTCTGTATGCATTTTGGCTCCAAATTCGATTAAAATGTCAGATAGAAAATTTTTAATTTTTTTTGTGAATTTGTTATTTTTGGTCTTTCTTCATTTGTGTCGGAACGGTACGTCCTATCAACTCGAAACCTTAACCATCATAACGAGAAGATAAAACTACGTGAAAAGTGTAAAACGTCCTTTTTTAAAAAAGGGACTCCTTGTACCTGAAAATCGGATTTGATGGTTTAACGTGGAAAAGTGATAAACCCATAGATGCGGTAGCGGAGTCGATGGAAGTGTTGCGGGGAGATATCTCGCGCTCTCGAATATTTGATTCTTATGGTGGTTTAAAATAATTGACATATTCAAGTTTCTTCGGCCATTTAGACGAGAAACGGGCCAGCCTTCGGCCGGCCCTGGGCGAGGCTTTGACTGGCGGCTTTTCATTAATCATTCAATAGGAGGAGAGCTAGGGAGGTCAAAGTTGGAAATTCTGAACTTTTTCGAAATGTAAAATCGCGCGCGCAGAACGAAAGCAATGATACCTAGCGGCGAAAACGGAGAAAGTCGATTAGAGCCTTATGCGCAGTCTGGGATCAGCGGCGCTGCGATGTAAAGCCCCTAAGGAGTATTTTAGCCTAGGCGGTTTCAAATTCGGGTCCATAGGCGTCCGCTTTGGGGAGGGCGGGATGAAGGTTTTCACTTGCGTCTGACGCCGCTCGAACGGATTTCTCGCAGTTTCTGGTTCGGTCGCTAGAGGACGCGACAGGTTGAACCTAGGAGGGCTCCTAGCTCTGAAACCACAAGGGGTACGGGATTCTGATCTTCGCCGTTCGACAGTGGAAACTAATTTCCAATGATAAACCTAAAAGCCCCAAATTTTCCCTAAAAGCCATTCGGCGTTTTTTGAATTTTGTAGTGTCACCAAAACCGTCCGGATGGTCCGATCGACGTGATGTTCGAGATCTGTATTGTAGGAGTGCTGCTTCGCCCATTCGAGAAAACCCGACTCGATTGGATTGACTTGGCATATTTTTCCATGGCGTATCGGGATGCCCCTTTAAAAAAATTCTATCTCCCGAACCAGTGGTCCCATCGAGCTGGGATTTTTACTCAAAGGAAAACTCGTTAGGTTTGGTTCAGGACTTGATAAATTTCTTTGAAAGTGTTTCGGAACTTTTAGGATTGATCTAAAAACGATATTAAGATATTTTTCCACTATCTCCTAGTACATAATTTCTATATCGATGAGATAAATCATTTAGCAGTTATTAGCAGATAATTGAGAAAATCTTGCTCAAATTCAAATCTCGGGTACTACACAAATTATTGTCTTGGAACTGTCTGCCTCTTCAAAATCACCCCAAAAGCTTCCAAATCATCACGTAATATCTATATTTCTGAAAAAGCAGTCGACGTTAAGCAAATTTTGTTAAATTAGATGAAACTTTTGTTCTTCGCATGTTCAGAACGCTTTGCGAAAAAATCATAAAAACCATGAACGTAACACTATAAAAGGTTTTCCTGTGTCCTAACAGATTTGATTTTACAGAGCACGTGTACTCTTCTGGACCGATTGGGGCGAAAATCCAAGAATAGAAAAAGTAGGAATGGATGGTTTAGATCGTTCCGTTATAATCAACACCAAGATGTATTGGCCAAACGGTCTAACATTAGATACAGCAAACAAGAGAGTTTATTTTGCCGACTCTAAATTAGACTTTATCGATTTTTGTAATTATGATGGAACGGGTCGACAACAAGTTTTAGCAAGAAGTCACTACCTACTTCATCCGCATGCTTTAGCTCTATTTGAAGATACGATGTACTGGACAGATCGTCAATTGAATCGCGTTTTATCAGCTCATAAATTTAAGGGTATAAAGAAAAATAAAATAAATTAAAGAAATTAGTTTTCAATTTTATCCTTTCAGGTAATAATCAAACGGTAGTTTCACATTTAATTTCACAACCTTTGAGCATTCACGTACACCATCCATCGCTACAACCAATTACTGCTAATCCATGCCAAAATAGTACCTGTCAACACTTATGTCTTCTGTCATCATCTTCCCCAACTGGTTACACTTGTAAATGTAAACCTGGATATAGAATAGCAGATGGTCGTTGCATTGAAGAAGAAACTGCCTTCCTTATGATTATGCGTGGATCACAAATAATCGATTTTTCACTTACTCCAGGTGATGCAACTACTGGTTTCCTCACACCAATTGTAGGCATCGATAATGGAATTCAAATAGATTACGATAGGAAAACGAATATCATATTTTGGGTGGAAGGAAAAGAAGACGACGATGAAAACGTAAGTAAATAACAAAACTGTATAATTAGCTTTGTTTTTAATTTATTTGTTTTTAGTGTACTATCTGGACAACACCATACGGTGGAGGTAATAAAACTCAATTTTTGGGTCCCGATTCAGGAATAGTCGGTGCTCCATCAACAATTGCCTTTGATTGGTTAGGAAGAAATCTTTTCATAGGAAATCGTGTAGCTGGAAACCTAGAAGTTATCAGAGTTGATGGAAAAGCTAAGCATCGTACTGTTATTTTAGCAAATGATGGAAATAGAACTTCAGTCGCAAAACCGCGTGCAATATGTGTCGATCCAACTGAAGGTAAAATTTATTGGACTGACGAAGGAGGTTATGGCGTACCACAAAAGATTGGAAAAGTAAACATGGATGGCAGCAACTCTATAATCCTTGTAGATAATTTAGAACGTCCAGAAGCTATTGCGATTGATATAGAACGAAAGATTTTGTATTTTAGTACGCAGTACCCATCTGAAGTAAAATCAGTGAGTGTTGATGGACAAAATCTTGCAAGTATCTTGGCTGAACGAAATAGCATTTCGAGACCAAAAACGCTTGCAGTTTTAGACAGTAGACTTTATTATTTAGATCCAGTATATGAGAAATTAGAACGCGTCGATTTGCCTGAAGGTACCAATCCGAAGGTTATGTTGGAAAATGAACCCGACTTGAAGACATTTACAATATTTAAAAAGAGGCCTCAATTTGACCATCCATGTTTGTTAAGTAATGGTGGTTGCGAGCAAATCTGTCTGCCTGCTGAACGTAAAACTCGTGTGTGCGCTTGCAGCGTGGGATATAAAAAAGAAAATGAGGTCAATTGTATACCATATAAAACATTCGCTGTTGTCTCACAACTGGATATGACAAGAGGATACAGTCTGAAGGATAGTGCAGAAGCTATGGTACCAATTACGGGCATTGGTCATCACATTCTGCATGTTGATGTACATTTCTTGGAAAATTGGATATATTGGGTGGAATTCAACAGAGGGACGTGGAATGGAATATTTAGAATTAGGCCCAATGGAACAGAATTACAGCCTGTTATTAAAGAAGGTATTGGTAGCAATGGAATACGTGGAATCGCTATTGACTGGGTTGCTGGAAATCTATATTTCACCAATGTATTCCCTCATGAGAATTATTTGGAAGTTTGTTGGCTGGATGGAACAAACAGGAAAGTACTAAAGAAGACCACTACTGATGCACCGAGAGAATTGGCTGTTAATCCTCTTAAACGTTTGCTCTATTGGATAGATTATGGTCAGTATCCACGAATTGGAAAAGCTTATCTAGACGGTTCCAATTGGACTCCACTTGTTACATCTGGAATTCGTAATCCTAGAGATTTAACAGTTGACATGCTAATGCACGACGTTTATTGGGTTGACTCGAAATTAGACATGATACAGAAAATTTCTTATAATGGCGGAAACAGACAGGTCATTAGACGTAATTTACCGAACCCCATGGGTATTGCTGTTTTTATGGGCAGCGTTTTCTGGGTCGATCGAAATATGCAAACCATATTTAAAGCATCTAAATTACCAGGAAATACATCTCTACCAACCAGAGTAAGAACTAATTTGCCGAAATTACGCGATATCGCAATATTTGATATTACAACTCAACCGGCTGACGATACAAATCCATGCCTTCGATTAGGCAACGGCGGATGTGATCAACTCTGCTTCAGTTATCCTTCTGATGTTGCAGTTAGTTTCCCTCAAGATACTGCCACGCCTAATAGATTAGGTTATACTTGTGCATGTGCCACAGGTCAATTGGCAGCCGATGGTCGAAAATGTGAATTTGTAAATGAGTATTTAGTATTTAGTACTCGAACAGAAATTAGAGCCATCAATTTAGATCCCAAATCAACTAATGTTCCATTTAATCCTATTGCAAATCTTACGAACGTGGTAGGCATTGATTTTGATTATACTGACCATAAGCTTCTTTTCACACAAATAAGACCATGGGCTAGAATTGCGTGGATGTCATCTACAAATCCCAGCAGTGATTCAATTACAAATATAATAAACAGAGGTATAAATCCAGAAGGTATAGCTTATGATTGGACCCAGAAAAAGGTTTATTGGACCGATTCATCAAACCATAGCATTTATGCAATGAATCTTGATGGTTCTGAATTGGTTATGATAGCGAGAGTAGAAAGACCCAGAGCGATTGTTATTGATCCTTGTAATGGAACGCTGTTCTATACGGACTGGGGTAAATTTGGAACATCTGGAAAGATATTTAGAACAACAATGGCTGGATCACTAAAGAGAGTGATTATAGACAAGAATTTAGCTCAACCTTCTGGTTTAGCAATCGATTATGATGATCAAATGTTATATTGGACAGATGCAGTTAGAGAAAAAATTGAAAGATCTGACCTTAATGGACAAAATAGAGAAGTTTTGATTTCTGCTACAATATATCCATTTTCGATAACCATATTTGGAAATTATATGTATTGGACTGATTTACAATTAAGAGGTGTTTATCGAGCAGAAAAACATACTGGAGCAAATATGATAGAAATGGTGAAAAGGCTTGAAGATAGT
This sequence comes from Ignelater luminosus, assembly GCA_011009095.1. Lineage (NCBI taxonomy): Eukaryota > Metazoa > Arthropoda > Insecta > Coleoptera > Elateridae > Ignelater > Ignelater luminosus. Next base: position 85,806 of record VTPC01004130.1, read on the forward strand.
CCAAGAGATATTCAAGTATTTTCAAATATGAGACAAACTTGCACAGTAAATGCTTGCCATATCAATAATGGTGGATGCGCTCAAAGTTGCCATCCTGCTCCTAATGGAACTGCAGAATGTAAATGTAATGACAACACTAAACTAGTAAATGAAGGAAGAATGTGCGTTGCTAAGAACTTGAGTTGCGATTCTAGCAAATTTTATTGTGGCAATGGAAAGTGCATATCACGCATGTGGGCTTGTGACGGTGAAGATGATTGTGGCGATAATAGTGATGAAAATAGCACTTATTGCTGTAAGTTTTTTTTTAAATTTTATTTAGAAACGATAGAAATTTGATTTTATTGTAGCTTATCATTCATGTTCACCAAATGAATTCCGCTGTGCTAATGGAAGATGCATATTTAAATCTTGGAAATGCGATCATGAAAATGACTGTAAAGATGGATCGGATGAAAAGGATTGTCAATATCCACCTTGCGCCAATGGAGAATTTACTTGTGCCAATTTCAGATGTATACCACAAACACAAGTAATAAATCAGTTTTCTCTTTTTTAGATATTGTTTCCAGTAATATATTTTTGCTGCAGGTGTGTAACGGGGTAAATGATTGTAAAGATAATGTAACATCCGATGAAACCCATGAGAGATGTCCACAAAATACTACGTGCCCACTAAATCATCTAAAATGTGAGAAAACTAATATTTGTGTAGAACCATATTGGTTGTGTGATGGAGATAATGATTGTGGAGATAATTCTGACGAGAATCCACTACATTGTGCTCAAAGAACCTGTCCACAAAACAGTTTTAGATGTCCTAACCATCGTTGCATACCTGCTACATGGTTTGTAATTTATTTTATTCTTTGTTTAGTTTTTTATTAGCATCTCGAAAGCGTTGTGTATTTAAAATAAATATAATTTTTATTAAAATCATAAACAAAGCTCGTCAGTTGAGATTATGTAACTATCGAATTATCATCATTTTCACTTTAGCAAGCAGCTGTCAATACACCAATTAATTCTTAGGGAATTTTACTTTTTATAGACAACGTGCACCTGCACTCAACAATCTGTCTTTTTCTCGTCAATTATAAACCACATTTCTCCATCTTTATTAATTGAAGTATTGTATTAATACATTAAAATAACCTAGATATTAATAAAAGATGAAAAATATGTTTTGTAATGAATAAGAGAGACATAGACGGTGCGTGACGCACACGTTCCCTTATTGTTGTGATAGTTGAATCGTTATAGGTTATGTTATTTAAAATTATAATTTCTCATTACTATTTTTATTTAAAATTTTTATTTTGTTAAAACGTCATAATTATTTGTTTATTTCCTCCTAAAATCAAATCTCGCAATTTGTTTTACATTTAATTGTCAAATGCTGCATAACCTAAAACCATTTAGTAACTTTTTGTAACTACCAGTACTGTCAACTTTTGTTTTTATATTTTGAAAGATTTCAGAAGAAATGAGGAGATTCCGCTATAAACTCACGAGACTTTAAAATTTAAAACAAGAGAAAATCAAGAATTGATATGATACGGTTAAGAACTTATTAAGATTCGGCGGCCATTTTTCTAATTTTTTGATGTGGAATACGATTCTAAAGTAAAGAAATCTTGAAAATTTTTCAAATTTATGCGGCCATTTTGACCATGTTCCCGAAGAGATATCAAAAAACAAAGACACCACGTGGTTTTTAGTTTTTGATGTAGAATCTCCAAATCTGAAGTCAAAATCTCAAAATTTAAAAAAATGCGGACAGACAGTCCATGAAGCCCGACAAACCGGTATCACCTGACAGGTCCGAGAAGTCCAACAGACCGGAGGAGAGAACCAGACGTCCCCATAAACTCAAGAAGACCAAAAGGCCCGAGAGGGCCGAATAGTACGACAGATCGGAGAAGCCCGAAGGGCCGAGAAATCCAAGAAGCCCAACAGTCCCAAACTGCCCGACAGAGCCAAGAGATCCAAGCGGCCCGATAGATTCGAAGGGCCGAGAAGTCCAAAAAGCTGTCGGCCCGAGAGGGCCGAACCGTCTAACAGTATCGAGAGAAGCCTGAAGGGCCGTGAAGTTCATGAAGCCTGACAGATCTGTACGACCTGACAAGCTCGAGAGGTCCACCAGACCGGAGAGATCCAGACGGCCGGCCCCATAGACTCAAGAATGTATAATAGCAAAATCAATCAAATTTTTATCTCTGAGTATTTTTGTAAAACATCCGTAGTATATGGGGAGATTGTATTAAAAAATCGGGAGATCTCCCGACATATCGGGAAAGTTGGCAACACTGGCTAACTAATGAACCACATAATGAACACAGTCGAGAAATATTTATTAGAAATCTTGACATTGACAGCTGCTCGCTATAGGTTTACAAGAATTAGATTGATTCTTAAAGTTAAATATTGGACTTCTCTTATGTGAAAACAAAGTACACATACCTAAGTTTCTATATTAGATTAGAACAAATAATTTCATTTTTACTACAATCTTTCAAATACTCAAATTTCACCTCAAATGACACTTACCTAACCTAGAATTAACAAACTATGACAGGTAGATTTTTGGATTTGACATTGACAGTCAGTGTTTTAAGGTTATGAAACTTGTCATTTTAACCTAGAAATTGCTATTTTTATATTTTTAATTATAAATGTGTAAATTCTAATAGGTACTGTGATGGTGATGATGATTGCGGCGATGGTGCTGACGAACCACCAGAATATTGCAAAAGTGAGGGCCGTACTTGCTTCGGTGACCTATTTACCTGTGATAACGGTAACTGTATTCCTAGAATTTATATATGCGATGGTGATAATGACTGTTTGGATAACAGTGACGAAGACAATAGACATCAATGCAGTAAGTTTCTTTAAAACAATTTTTTTATAAAAACTACTTTTTGTAATTTAATCAATTCTTAGACAACAGAAAATGTGATGAAGAAACCGAATTCACTTGTGAAGCTAATAAGCAGTGGGGAAGAGCACAATGTATTCCACGCAAATGGTTGTGTGATGGTGATCCAGATTGTGTTGATGGAGCAGATGAAAATGCTACCCTACATCATTGTGCCACACCTCAACCTTGTGGAGAGGATCAGTTTACTTGTGCTAATGGACGGTGTATCAACAAAGTAAGTAGACTATTTCTGTTATTTATTTTGTAGCAAATTCAAGAGTTTTCTTGATTTTTAGGGTTGGTTGTGTGATCATGATAATGACTGTGGGGATGGAACCGATGAAGGAAAAGACTGTAATAACAAATATAAAACGTGTTCCACTACAGAATTCACTTGTCAGAATTTCAAATGTATTCGTAAGCAATACAGATGTGATGGAGAAGATGATTGTGGGGATCGATCTGATGAGGTTAATTGCAGTAAGTGAAATTATTAATGTGTGGAAATGTTAGTTATTTTATAACAAACTATTTCTTATAGAAAAAGACAACAGCACTTGTGTTAGTCCAGGACAGTTTACATGCAATAATGGACAATGTATAGATGCACGTTTAGTATGTAATAAAGTCCCAGACTGTTCTGATGAATCAGATGAACCATTACATTGTAATGTAGATGAATGTGCCAAAGTGGAAATACACCAATGTGGCCATAAATGTGTAGATACACCTACAGGTTACTATTGCGAATGTAATCAAGGATACAAGTAAGTTTTGATTCTATTTGTATTTTCAAATTATATTTAATGTGAAATTTCTAGATTACTACAAGATGGAAAAGCTTGTACAGATATTGATGAATGCGTAGAAACACCAGAAGTTTGTTCCCAATATTGCTCTAATACACCCGGAGGCTACTATTGTAAATGTAATGATCAATATTATGAAAGAGAGAATGATGAACATACCTGCAAACGTAAAGATAAAATAGATCCATGGATAGTATTCACAAATAAATATTACGTGCGTAACATGTCGATCGATGCTTCAATTTACAACTTGGTGCATCAAGATTTGATGAACGTGGTGGCTTTAGATTATGATATGACAGGACAGAAAATGTATTTCTGTGATGTTACTGCAAAAACAATATTTAGATCGACAATTGGAGGAAACGATGAAAAAGAACCGGTCATTAGACACGATTCGCACGGACTGGAAGGTATTTCTGTTGATTGGATAGGAAGAAAGTTATATTGGTTAGATAGGCATTCTAAAAACTTGGATGTAGCTGAACTGGATGGTACAAATAGGAAAACATTAAGAACTGGCATACAAGATCCACGTGCTCTTGCCGTACATCCTGGTACAGGCTATTTGTACTTTACTTCTTGGCATTTATTAGCACATATTGGTAAGGTAGGCATGGACGGTTCCAATTTCACGCGAATCTTAACTTGGGAAGACGATATTGCTTGGCCGAATGCTTTAACAATCGATTTCTTCACTGATAGAATCTATTGGGCAGATGCTCATTTAGATTATATTGCGTTTGCTGATTTAGAAGGCCGACACAGGCATATGGTGTTATCAGGCGCAACTGTGCCGCACGTTTTTGCCCTTACACTCTTCGACGACTACATATTCTGGACAGATTGGAATTTGAAAGCAATCAGTAGAGCTAATAAATACACAGGAAAAGACTTACAAGTTTTACGTAACACAACACATAGACCATATGACATTCATGTGTTCCATCCATTGAGGCAACTTCCATATACTAACCCTTGCGGGTCAAACAATGGTGGATGTTCACATTTATGTCTTATTGCGCCACCACATGCATCTAGTTACCTAAATATTGAAGGTTATGGTGAAGAAGGAGCAACTACATACAAATGCTCTTGCCCTAACCAGTTTTATTTAGCACAAGACGGAAAAACTTGCATAGCTAATTGTACAGCAGGGCAATGGAGATGTGGAGGCAGCGATGAGAAATGTATACCATGGTTCTGGCAGTAAGTATAGTTTTTGTTTTTCTCTTCATGTCTGAAACGTTATGCTTCTAATGTTTATAGTCTATACTAATGATGCATTTCAAAGGTCAGACACACCAATATCGAATCAGTACTTTTCTAACATATTTCCTGACTTAACCCTAGTCTAACCTGTACTAGTTTCTATTTAATAATTCAATATTTTCAATTTTTTAGATGTGACGGTGAAAGAGATTGCAAAGATGGATCAGACGAACCATCCAGCTGTCCACCAAGACAATGTCGAGCAGGAACATTCCAATGCAAAAACGGAAATTGCACACCATCAGCTACAATCTGTGATGGTACCGACGATTGTGGCGACGGTTCCGACGAACAAAACTGTAAAATGCCTTGTCCAGAATTAGAATTCAAATGTCGCTCAAACGGTCGCTGTATTCTGGATAGCTGGAAGTGCGACGGAGATGCCGATTGTAAGGATGGTTCCGATGAAGATCCTGCGATTTGTCACAAGCGAGCTTGCGATCCTGAAACTGAGTTCAGTTGTAAAAACGGCCGTTGCATACCTAAATTGTGGATGTGCGATTTTGATAATGATTGTGGTGACGATTCTGATGAGCCTGCCTATATGTGCAGGCAAAAGAATTGCACGACTGGTTGGCAACGTTGTCCTGGTAGGGCTAATTATAGATGTATTCCAAAATGGTTGTTCTGTGATGGTAAAGACGATTGTCGTGATGGATCTGATGAATTACCAGCGAATTGTCCTAATTGTAATCTAGAAACTGACTTTAAATGTAATAATAATCGATGTGTACCTAAGCAGTGGCTGTGTGACTTTTCTGATGATTGTGGTGACAAATCAGACGAGTCGGAAACAATGTGCAAAGGAAATTATCGGGAATGTTCCGAATCAGAATTCCGATGCAATAATAGTAAATGTATCTCGACTAGGTGGCGATGCGATCATGAAGATGATTGCGGTGATAACAGTGATGAACGTGGATGCAGTGGTTTTAAATGTAAGAACAATACATTCCAATGTGCCTCAGGACATTGCATCGCAGCTTACTTCCGTTGTGATGGCGATCGTGATTGTAGAGACATGTCAGACGAAACGAATTGTCCGCCAAGGTACCCAGGTGGCAGATATTGTCCCGATTCTAAATTCCAATGTAATAATCATTTATGTATCAGTCAAGGTGATTTATGTGATGGTACTGATGATTGTGGAGATGGATCGGATGAAGATTCATCTCTTTGTAGCAATTTCAACTGTGATAGATTGCGTAGATTCCAATGTGCTAATCATAGGTGTGTGGCACGGTATCAATTGTGCGATGGCATTGATAATTGTGGTGATGGTTCGGACGAAAATAATATGACTCTGTGTTCTTCGAAAATTAAACCGTGTGACTTATATACTGAATATCAGTGTGCTAATAAGAAGTGTATTAATAAAACCCAAGTGTGTGATTTTGCCGATGACTGTGGAGATAGTTCCGATGAATTAGGTTGTCACCATAATAAAGTTTGTACCGAAGCTGATAAAGGAGGTTGTGAACACCATTGTATGAATCTTACCGATGGAGGGTATATTTGTGCTTGCTATTCTGGCTTTATAATATCAAAAGAGAATAGGAAGAAATGCCAAGATGTTGACGAATGCACAACTGGTACTCATCAGTGTTCACAAATATGTACAAATTTGAATGGTACTTTCAGTTGTTCGTGTCATGATGGTTTTGTATTGTCAGACCACCTCTCAGGAGTCTGTAGAGCTAGAGAAGACATGGTTACACTATTATTTGCCAACGGACCAGAAATCAGAGCTTATACACTTAACAACAATGAAGAAATAGATGTAATTAGTGAAGAACAACGTATTGAAGCTTTAGATTATAATCCGGTAAATAAAATTGTATTTTGGGCAGACAGTTACGATAAAACTATAAAACGATCATATATGATAAACGCACGGGATGGTCAAGTTAAGACAGGTTACGCACAAGATCTTGAAATGAAGGGCAATTCTAAACCAACTGCTTTAGCTGTAGATTGGATAGGAGATAATCTATATTGGACCGAGACTGATCGTGCTGGATCCAAACCCAAAGGCAGAGTAATGGTAGCAAAAACAGATGGACGATATCGAAGAGCAGTTGTAAGTGTAGGACTTGAAAGTCCTACATCTGTAGTTGTCGATCCTCAATTAGGACGTATGTTCTGGGCAGATGCTGGTTCAGCACCAAAAATTGAAGTGTCATGGATGGACGGCTCAAAACGACAACCCCTCATAACTGAAAATATCCGACACCCTGCTGGTCTCGCTGTTGACTACACAATGGACCACGCTCTCTACTGGGTAGACACTAAACTCAACACCATTGAATCTGTCAAACGTGACGGTTCTAACAGGAAAACTATCGCAAAGGGTGAAATGCTAAAACATCCAATTTCCTTGGACGTATTTGAATCAAACCTGTTTTGGGTAACCAAAGATTCTGGAGAAATAGTCAGGCAAGATAAGTTCGGTCGTGGCGTACCTGTGGTTATTCAAGGAGATCTAGTCAATCCATCAGGAGTTAAAGGTAAGTTTCTTTAGCAATCGATTTCGATTGATTTGCATATTGCAATTGTTTCTTATTATTTCAGTATACCACAACCTGAGATACAATACATCGATCAACAATCCTTGCCGCAATAATGAATGTTCTCATCTGTGTCTCTTGGTACCTGGAGGACATAGATGTACATGTCCAGATTCTTTGATACCTTCTCAAAGAAGTAAGTCGGATATTACGTGCGATGCGGCATCGGAACGTCCTAGACCGGCACCTAGAATCTGTGCATGCGAGAATGGCGGCATGTGCAGAGAAACAGACACGGGCGATTTAATGTGCGATTGCCCGTCCGATTTCCATGGTCAATACTGCGAAGTTCATGTTGCACACAGCAAGAATCCAAACAGTTCCAATACTATAGCTATTGTTATACCTATTGTAGTTATAATCTTGGTTCTTGGTGCTGCTACAGGCGTTTGGTTCTTCTTAAGGAAGAGACCGTTGTAAGTCTTTTGTGAAACTAATTTGTGGAATATCTAATTTATCTGAATTGTTACAGTGGTAAAGGTACAGGCCTTAGCAGCCTGGCAAGCAGTCAGAGTGTTTCGTTCCGACAAGGAAGTAACGTCGAGTTTGGTAATAATACATTTAGTGGGAATGGTGCAGGAAGTGGAATTGAACCGATGGATGTAGCGTATAGCTTGGATCCTATCAGTAATAAAAGTAGAGATTTTCACAATCCTATGTATGATGCTGTGCAAAATAATCCAGAAGCTGTTGGAAATGGCAGCTCAGGTATGTATTATTAATATTAAACACAAAACACGGAACGATAAGGATTCTTTGCCTCGCCAACTTTTATTTAGAGTAAATTTTAGCAGTAATAAAACGTAGTGTGTTGACATTTTACAGTCAGCCATTCACATATAATATTGGCACCCAAACAGTGCGGTTGAAACAATTTAGCGTTACCCATAAAAGTGTTGACATTCAGTTAGTGAGGTTCTGGGAATTTAGCTCATGTACATAGCAGGCAATAAATATTTTCATTTCAATTTATTTTGATCCATTTAGAATTTTGAGATTTGCAGATTATCTATACAATTTACAGATTGTGTGTTTGATTTAACATAACCTTACTCTATCCAGAATAACACGAGAATAACCAAGCAAATGCAATGGACAATATGTACACTTTTTATTGTATTTATTTTTAAAAGCAGTGACGCTTAATAAATCTTAATAAACCATGAAAGTGTAATTTTGATTATAATTCTGCAAGAAAGAAATTATTGAAATTTAAATTCATTCATAATGGCAATCGTGTGACGTCACTTGATATATCCAGGGTTAACTGGATAAAAAGAAACATGCAGGTAAAACCTAAATTCAATTCTCTCACTGACAAGTTATGTAAAAATATGAAAAAATTCACAAAATATTAAAAACAATTAAAATTTGTTTCAATTTTATACATTAAATTGTTATTAGGGAAATTTCATAACTTATAGTTATATTCTGATTATCTAGTGCCTTTAAATTGTTTATTTACAGTGTTGGTGACGCTGCTGACACTACAATCTTTGACATTTTTTAAATTGGAGGTTGACATTTTTTAAATTGGAGGTTGACAATTTGAGATTTCAAATTTGAGGTTGAAACTTGGAGAATTTCCCCCCAGAAAAAACGAAACGTCCCACAACTAAACTAAAATTTCATATACTGACATAACCTTAGACAGCAATGACAAATTCTAGATGACAGAAACACAAAAACAAAATAAAGGGGTGGAGGGTATAAAATGTCACACCAATCACAATAGCATTTGCAATCACGTGATTATTTTTGAAATATTTTTGTATTTTCATTTCTAATCTCTACCATAATTATATCTTGAATATGTTTTTAACTTTAATTTTAATTCACGCAACTCGAATAATAACAAAACGACTGATATTCTTTAATTTAAAATACTCTGATGTAGTCAACATAACCTAACTTCTATCCTAAAATAAGCCAATAAAAGCAATTTTAACTAACGTAATTTCATCTTAATTTTGAACTAACATTAGTAAAGCAATCTACTCTGTTAATTTGCATTTTTTTAGAAACCAACCTTAATCTAATTCGTCTAACCTAACCTAACAACTCATTTTAACTCAATCGCACCTAAATTAGATAATTTAATTGACTAATTTAATCAAAAATAATTATAAATGGCAATCTTTATAAAATTAATTATACAATTATTGCGCTTCACATTTATTATTATTTATTATTACTTATGGTACCCAACAATCAGCTTTTGCTTCTCCTAGGTACCATGGGTAGCTAACGATTGGCTAGGCTACTGTGGCAATTTCATTTAAATCTAACATTATATATCATATCAATGCTAAGATTCGTCTTACTTTTTCAGCATTATATGAAGTTCCTATGGATATGAACAAAACGAAGGGTGACACATTTACGGAACCGCCGAGTGCTATTATAGCACCATCGAGTGTTACGCATAAAACATCCCCTCAAGTACATGTACGACATCGTGAACTAGATCCTGCCTCTGATACGGGCAAGGATACCCAAAAACTAGTGGAAGAAGACTGCTGATATAAAAAGAAACATTCACTTTTAAGGTTGTACTGGTTAGTGCTAGCTTATATCAAAAGTTAGTGATATGATGAATCATTATAAATAATATAAATAGAATATAAATAAATAATAATTAATTCTCACTGGACAAAGTTATACAGTTCACGCAAAGTATGTGCAACAGTATATAAGTCAAATAAATCAGTAGTGTATGTATAATTTTATTGTTGGTTGTTAAATGGAAGTATTTTAAATTATTTATTATTACAGTTTTGTAAAAAGATAATCTCAAATAGTATGTTATAATAAATATGAACGTGTTTTTAAAATTTTCGACAATTGAATTACTTATGTAAAAATTAGTGTAGCTTGGAAAACAAATCAAGAATTATAATAATCGCAACAATATAAGGAAGGTTATAATTCCCAGTTTGTATTCAAAGCTAATAAGGCACAAACTATGCCGTTAGGTACATTAGATAAATTTTTTTTATAATTTTTAAGAAACTAATAAAAATCTCCTGGATGGTTGATATATCAAATTCAATTACTCTATCAACCAATCAAAAAAAAGTGCTGCTGAAGGTGATTTAATTTCTGACAAACAGATGCTTTCAGGGAATACTGGTTTCTTCTGTGTGATTTTTCTTTTTCTTATTGTTAATCATCAGTTTGCAAAATAAGAGAAAAGTAGAAAAAGCAATGCAAATATATCAAAAGTTGAATATCTTATTAAATGGCAGGAGTTAGAGTAGCGAAAAGATATTTTTGTACTGCGGTGTTGGTGATTGCATAGTTTCATACTTGAAAAATCAATGTATCGTTTATTATATGACCAATTTTAGACGTGTATTTTAACAGTGATTTTTTTAAGAAAATAAGTGCCATCATAACATCTGTAAAAAGTAACGTATGCTAAAGTACATTGATTTTTTGGAGTGAAGAAATAATGCCTTGGAAAAAATCTATGAAAAAATATAAATATTATTACTATTATTATTATTATTATTAAATGTTATTAAATTTTCAATTTTGTAAGATGATCTATTGTAAATATAGAAGTAAGATAACGTGTAAATGATTATTATTATTATTATTATTAATTAGGTGTTTTTAAAAAGTTCTATACGTGATTTTAATGAAATTGCAAAGGAGACTGTTCGTTAAAAAGAAACATTCCATATTTGTCAGTGTTAATGATGTTTGAAAAGTTTTTTTCTATATTATTATTTTGTTGTAAAATTTAGTTTTATTTTTGTAACGATTTGCAATGTTACTCATAATCCTATTCATTCCAAAATCAGTATTTCGTGAAATGTAGTAGTAATGCTGTTGTTGAAATATTAACATTATTCAATACCGTCCAGTTTAATATCAGATTAAATCAATAACTATTATTACATTAAAGCCATCACCGACTTCAAGAGCAGATAAATGTTTTTATTACTATGTGGTGTGTTTCAGTGTTTTATCAATTTTATTCTGCTTTTGAATATTTTGAACTGTGAGTATTTAGTACCTATTAAGAGCAATATTGTAAATAACTGTCATTTAAATGCAGCCAAAAAAAACACCAAGCTATAAAGAGAAAAGGTCTTCGGAAAGAAAAAAGATGCACTTGTACTTATTACACCTAAATAGTATTCCTTAAGTTGGTGTTTATCAAAGAAATAACAACTTTGTACAGAAATACAATTTGTTATACAATTTTGGGATCAACTGTGTATGTTTTACAGTAAATAATATAGTGATTTGTTAAAATGTGTTTTATTTCTAGTTTAAAACAGATCAGTCTTATACCCTCAAAACCACATTTTTTTACAACAATTAGTAATTCAAATTAATAATATTATACAATTCAGAGCAGCCTAGGTGTTTCTTTTATTTCTACAATGGTGCAACAGTTCCTGCTCCCATAAGATGCAAAAAGCTTTATCTTAAAACTGCTTGCTTTAAAATAGAACGTATTAAAACTATAAGGTGGAAAATCGCTTGCCTTCAAATATAATGTAAAAAACCATAAGGTTGAGATTTGCTTGCTTTAAAATAGAATGTAAAAACCATAAGGATTAAAATCACTTCCTTTAAAATAGAATGTAAAAAACCATAAAGACTAATAAATACAAATTCCTTCGTATAAAATGTATTTACTTCACTAAATTTGTCCAGCATCTCAAGTAGTACATCTATTCAAATACTTACTTATCCAGCTGTGGTACGGAATGTAAAATATTTGACATACACAGTATACTTTAAACCATTTACCAGTTTTGTTAATAAAAGTCTAAGGAATGTGGCAGGTATTGTTTATCACATAGTATGTTATTGCAAAAAACAATTTAAAATTCTTCATATCCATGAGAAAATCGAGAATTTTTAGCCTATTTTAATGTGATTTCTAAACTACTAAAACAAAATTGGTGTTAATTATAAAGAGAAAAACTTGTCTAATTGCATATCTTCAAATTTGAATTCATCTATAGCTTTTAAAATCAAAATGCAAAATGAGAATCTAAATTTTATTTTTTTAAGTGCCTAGTATAACATATATATTGCCAGAAAGAAAAGATTGGAAAGGATAGGATAAAGATACGTAAGTATGGCGGGTTACACAGCGTAGACGGTGCTTCCAATTGACATCTTTCCATATTATGGAGGCAAGTATTCCATACACTTTGACATGTTTTGGGCTTATTTCTGTTGTTAATTTTTGATATAAAAGGAAATCGTACATGATTCCACTAGCATCACAAAGACCAGAAGCTTTATTCCCCAGGGGTTTGGTTTTCCTTTCACGTATTGCTTTACATTTAGCTTACCCTTGAAAAATATCATTTGCTCATCAATGCTCATCAATGCTTAGTTTTGTTTCTATTTGAAGTTCTTGTTGTTGTCTTTGGATGTTATCATACAGAAGTCTGAACTTCCAAATACGGGCATTGTTTATCAAATTTTCTTTACATTGGCAAGATGCATATTTATACTTATGTAACTTTGAAAAACGATTAAAAACCATATTTTCAAATACTAATGGGATATTGTGTTTTCCATTCCGATAAAGTTTTACTCGAGGATATCGAAGATGGCCCATAATGTATTCCTACAAAAGTTATCAATTTTTCAATGTCTCTAGAGACAAATTTAACACGTGCCCTTTGACTGAATAGGTCATTTGGAAAATATATCACAGGGAATTCAATTTCAGTATCGTCTTACTTTCAATAATCTTGTCATGCCATTTTACCCGAGGTCTTAGAAACTTTTTATGGAATTACAGGCAGTGGCGTACCTAAGGAGGGGTGGAGAGGTCGGTCCGCCTCGGGCTTCATTTTGTAGCCTCCAAATGGGCCATCAATAATTATACAAATTATACAAAGAAGTAAAAATAGAAGAGGCAGTAGTTAGTAGTTAGTTGGACTTCTGCTTAATAAATAATTTGGTTATTGCGAGTACCTTATTCAAACACAACGAGCATCACAAAGCAATTTGGCTATCACCTGGAGGTATCTATAGAAACCAAATTGACCATATAATAATTGAAAGAACATGGAGGAACTCCCTACAAGATACAAGAGTGATGAGAGATGCAGATGTAGGAATAGACCGTCAACTTCTTGAAGCCAAAATAAAAATAAGCTTGAAGAGCAACAACATCCCACCGGTACGCACAAAATCTAATGTTGCCAAATTAAAAGAAAATGAAGAAATACTAGGGGGGGGGAGGGAAGAGTATAAGAAGAACATGCAAAAGAATATCGGAGAAATTAACCCACTTAGAAACCTTTCGGTGGAAAACATTTGGCAACATTTCAGAGACAAGTAAAAAAAAGCGCAAAAGAAACAATTGGACACAAAGTCGGAAAACAAAAACCATGAATAACAAACGCTACATTGAATACAATCGAAGAGAGGAGAAGAATAAAAAGGAAATGGTTGAATACGAAACAAGAAACACCAAATACATAGAAAATATTGGAATAAAAACAGAGAAGTAAAAAAGAGGGCAAGAAAAAACAAGAGAGATTACCTTGAAAACTTGCTAGAAGAAGCAGAGAAAGCAGCCCAAGGAAGAGATAAAAATACCTTCACAAAATAACAAAAACAATTACGGAGAAAAGAACAAAACCAATTAATAGAATACAAGGAGCAAACGGAGAAATACTCAAAAACGAAAGCGACATCATAAAAAGATAGACAGAATACTTTGCTGAAATGTACAAGAAGGAAGAAACAAGAGATATAGATGAACCAGAGAGAAGAGAGCCGCTAACCATAAACCAAGACGAAATTGCAATGAAGGAAGTCCAGGAAGCAACTGACAGTATGAAGAATGGTAAAAGCGCAGGCGTGGATGATATCCATATAGAAATTATTAAAACAGACAAGGAAAGATCTATAGGAATCCTACACATCTTCATGAACAAAATCTGGAATATGAAAATAATACCAGGGAATTGGTCGCAAGGAATAATTATAAAAATTCTAAAAAAGGAAACCTTACACGATGCGAAAACTCGAGGTCAATAAGCCTTCTATGCATGGCTAGTAAAGTATTGTGTAAAATACTATTAAACAGAATGCGAACTGCGGTAGATCAGAGACTAAAGGAAAACCAAGCAGGCTTCCGAGCAAGGCACTCATGCATAGATCAAATATGCACATTGAGAATAATAAACGAAAGAAATAGGGGAAAGCATCTGCGTCAACGTTACAGATCTTGAAAAGGCATTTGACTCAGTAACGAGGGAGAACATGTGGAAAATCCTAGATACATACAGACTACCAAAACAAAAATAAGAAAAATAGTAAAAATTATGTACGAAAATTTTTCAGCGAAAGTAGACATGCAGGGAAACTAACCGAAAAAATTATGATTAACACAGGAGTTAAACAAGGGTGCGTCTTATCACCAACTCTATTCCTAATCATCATAGACTGAATGATGGAGAATACAAAAAATAATATATTCGGAGTAAATTGGGCTACATTTAACAAACTTGAAGATCTTCAGTTTGCGGACGACATATGCCTAATAACTGGAAAGAGGAACCAGAGGCAAAGAAAAACAACGAGACTCAAAGAAGTAGCAGAGCAAGTTGATCTTAAAATAAATGAGAAGACAAAGATCCTAAAATACAGAGAAGAGGATGAAAGAAGTATAAGCATAGAGCATAAAAATATTGAAAAGGTTGAAGAATTGTGTTACTTAGGAAGTGTAGTGGATAAAACGGGAGGCTCTCAAAGAGACATAAGAAGGAGAACAGAGCAAGCCCAAAAGTCGTTTGATATGCTGAGTAAAATATGGAGATCAGAAAATATTACAGTTAAAACAAAATTACGTTTATTCCAAACCAACGTTAAGAGCG
Organism: Ignelater luminosus; assembly: GCA_011009095.1. Taxonomy (NCBI): domain Eukaryota; kingdom Metazoa; phylum Arthropoda; class Insecta; order Coleoptera; family Elateridae; genus Ignelater; species Ignelater luminosus. The sequence goes on from VTPC01004130.1 coordinate 101,248, forward strand.
TATTACTGTACGGTGCAGAAACATAGACATTAAATAAACAAAGTATAAGAATGTTACAAACATTCACTAATAAATGTCTAAGAAAAATCCACCAAACATTCTGGCCCGATAAAATGACAAACTTAAGGTTATGAGAGATATAAAACGAAGAAAGAATAGAGACAACAATTAGGCACAGAAAATGGGAGTGGATTGGGCATACATTAAGGAAACCACATAACAACTTAACTAGACAGGCACTAGATTTCAACGTAGGTGGGAAACGGAAGAAAGGTAGGCCACACGATAACTGGAAAAGAAACCTTTTCAGGGAAATGCAGCAACTAAACCCGCCATGGGGAAAAATACAATACTACACAGCTCAAAATCGATAAAAGTGGAAGGAATCAGCCAAAAATATACGGAGAACGGACTCGAACCAAAATGAGTAGAGGTTGCCGCTCTACCATCTACCACAGGCAAACGAAAACCCCCCGGGGTATCATTTATATTATAAAAACGTTTTGTAATTTTAAAACACTGGTAGATTGGATGTGTGCTAGTAGACACGTAAACCAGTGTGTGTGAAGTGTGAATATAGGGCCTGCAAAAAATCCCGCCCAGGACCTCATTTGGTGTAGGTACGTCACTGATTACAGGCCTTTTACCCTAGCTTTTGAGCATTCATGTAGAGATTTACAGGTAATGTAAGAAGGCAGCTTTAACAATTAATTTCTCACAAATGGTGTGGGCGATTTACTTGAAATTTTGGGGATGGATGCATTAGATGTTGGCAATTCAGCATTATTAATTTTAAATGAATGGTAACATTCTGAATTAACTTCCAAAACAGCGGTACAAGAATTATTTCCTAACGATCATTTTCGAGGATTGAATTTCTGCTAGTGGTTCCTAAATAATTTAAATTATAATGAAACAATTCTGAACAAGATTTTCTTTAGTGATGAAGCAAGGTTTTAAAAATCAAGGTATGTTAATTTCCAAACCATGAGAATTTGGGGTCCTGAAAATCCACATCAGTATGTTAAAAATCGTTGCACCCAGAGAAAGTTGGAGTTTAGGCGGGTCTTAGAGAAAGAAGGTTGATTAAACCAACATCTTTTGAAGGTAAAATATTTATTTTTTCAATTTAGAACACTGCACATTTACAAGAAATATTTTTAAGGTACTTTAAATGCAAAACGATATCGTAATGAAATTTTACATCCGTTCATAGAAGAATTGCGTGATGAGGAACTACAGCAGGATTTTTTTTAAAAGGTGGCGTAACTTGAATTTCTCAATACAGTTCTGTGATGAGCGCATAATTAGCCGATTCCTCCTTGTGGTCTTATCTGAAGAACTCGGAGCATTCACAACCACTTAATAATCTGAAAGATCTACAGCAACGTATTACAGACGAATTTGCAGAAATTAATAACAACCTCACTCCTTATACAAAACGTAATAAATGGTATACGGCTAAGAATTTTTAAATGTATTGAGCAGTAAGGAAGACAAATTTCACATTTATTGTAAATCAGATTAAAACAGTGAAATGAAATTAGTGGTTAAATTCATAAATATAATTTTAGGAAATTTCATGCATTGTAACTGTAGGGTTGATTGGTAAATGTATAACATATGCACTAAGACATACTTTGCTAATTCCATTTTTTTTGCACGGACTAGAGAAAAGCCATTAAAATCTTACACAGAATCTAAATAATGAACTTTCAAGGGCACCACTAGATACAGAATTTTGTTTTCTGCGAGTGGACTAATTAAAATTTATTACTAATTTGCAAATCTGTTTTCTAAATCTTGAAATTAACATTAACACGATAAATCTCTCAAAATGTAAAGCAATAAAGCTTATAGGCGTTTGAACTTGTCAATGAACAACTTTTTGCGTTTTAGCGATGACCCTTCCACAAGACGAGTTTTAAACAAAAAAACTGGTCATCATAGCGGGGGTAAATAAAATGAGGAAATCGAAGATAGTTGCGGTTTGAAAAATTCAGTGATAGTTTACGTTTTCAAGTGGAACAAAGTGGATTTGCTGAAAGAAATGAACACAATAATTGCACAATTTTTTGTTGTATATATAGCAGTAATTGCTGGATATTACTGTCCGGTACCATCTCCTAGCATTACAAATCCAAATCAGATTCCTCGTAAGTATAATAAAGCGATGAGTTTTTAGCTATAAAACAATTGAATTATTTTTTCTAGATTATTATTGGCGAGATTATGTGGGTGTAATACCGGTAGATGCAATTCAAGGTGGTACAGACGATTATGGTAATCCCACATATGTAGGACAAGCTTATTTTGAAAAATTCGAACTTTTACCTGTAATTATTTACGTTGGTTGCAAAAGCGCGAACGCAACCGCTTATGCTAATGAAATAACTACTGATAAAAACATAAAGGTATTGCTGAAGTCTCGTAATTTAAATTTTTCTAATTATTGCGATACTATTACAGATTTTATGTGGCAAATACAAAGAGAACTTCGAATGGGTCGCTACGAAGAACGAAGAGACGCATCTGCTTACTAATCGTATCCTTATAGTGGGTGGTTATGAAGTAGGACAAACTCTTTATATCGGAAGGGTTCAATATAGTGGGAGCACCGTTAGTGGGAAAGTTTTCAGTTATCCTTTACCTAACCGAGGCTTATGGATTTCTGATAAAAATGGCGCACCGATCAATTTTCTATCTTACGAAATATTAACTTATAACGTTAACAAGAAATATGGCTGCTGAAAAATGTAAATTGTAAAGATATATCTTAATGTAAAAGTATAAACATTATGCAAATAAAAGATGTTTGTTAAAACTAATTGATTGTCTTCTTTATATTTAAAAAATCGGTTATGTTTCCAAACAATAAGATTTAAATTTGAACAAAACAAAACTTCTCAGGCTGGTACCCGAAAATATAAGTACGGCCTGGTTTGATATTTAAATTTCCTAAAATTAAGAATTCTTTTTTATATTCTCAATAAACATGTTAATTAGAGGTTCAACAACCATTTTGAGGTGAGTTGGATGATAAGACAGACAAAGTAGCTATTGTCTTGATTGGGCTTTTAGAAACGTGTTTTCAATAATATTAACAGCCTTCAAATATTTTATTCTTTTTTAAATTATTTTATCGGTTCAGGTCAGTATCCGTGCCTAATTAGCACCCTTGAAGTGCTTAAACAAGGTAATAAATAACTAACAGCTTTTTTGCGCTTTGCTTATCGCATACCACGCTAGGGAAACAAGTTTGAAATAAAAACAAGAGAAGAAAATTTTAGAAATTTAGTCAACTTTAAGCTTTTGCAATGAATACACACGCCATTATCACTGGAACAATTGCACAACTTCTTGTTGTTGCTATCTACATAACGACAGTTTCTGGATATTGTTCGTCTCCATCACCCTGTGCATCTTATCCAAATCAAGTTCCTGGTGAGTAAAATTAAAATTTTAATTTAAAATCGTTTAGAGTAACTCGTATCGTTTAGAGTATTATTGGAGGGATTATGTTGGAATAATACCAGAGGATGCAGTTGAAGGTGGTACTGACGAAAGTGGTGCCCCTACATACGTGGGACAAACTTACATAAGAGAATACGGACTCTTGCCTGCAATCGTTTTTCGCGGCTGTAGAACAGTGAACACAACGGCTCAAGATAAAGCAGTAACAAGCGATACAAACATTAAGGTACGCACCTATTTTCTATTGTTACTGATAACAATCTAATGGATACGCGTTTTCAGATACTGTGCGGTAAATACAAGACGCGATTTCAGTGGGTTCCTACCAGGGATGAAGATCTACATTTGTTGACTGGTCGTCACTTTATTGTAGGCGGTAGTGAAGTAGGGCAAGCTCTTTATATTGGTAGGGTCAATTATGACAATAGAGTGATTATTGGAAAGTTTTTTATGAATCCTCCACTGTCTAAGTTTGGTTTAGCTATACCTTACCAAGGTAAACCAGTGAATGTTCATTCATTCGAAGTATTAACTTATAATGTTTATTATAATTAAATACTGTTGTTAGTATATTATAGTATAAGCGAATAAAATTAGATTTACAATATGATAACTTTTTACTGCAATCTGTAATAAAAAAGATGTGATTTTAATTTAATTTTTGTTTGTACGACTTTTATCAATAAATCATACTAAAACGATTTCAAATATAATTAGACATATTGAATTCTACAATGCAATAGAGCCAAATTGTGTGAAGTAATAAACCTCAGATAGGACTTGGGAGGCTTTTCTCCAGTACGGGTGAAAAAACTTGTTTATAACTTTTTATATTTTCTTCCTTTTGTTTTACCCCAACCTCTCCTTCTTTCCTAGGGTTTCTTTTCTGTCTTCTCACTATCTTCTTATCTTATATCATTTTACTACACCGTTCTTGTGTTTCTTTTCTTTGCATCTCCGTTTAGATTGCTCTCGTTTATTTAATCGTATTTACTTTACTGTGTTATTCTTCGCACACCAGAACTGCTGGTCAGTCATTCAAGAGGTTTTTACACAACCATCAACAAGGAAGTGTATCGTGATGACTGATGACCTTTGGAATAAAAAGCGTAAGACGTAAACTAAAACAACATATGGCGTTAAACTTTGTTGTGCATGTACTTCTTAAAAAAAAAATCGGAAAAAAGCCTGTTGTAGAATATCCGATATGCAGCGCAGTCCATTTACTCGTCAAGATAATGCGGCCTGTAGTTTGAGAAAAGATTGCAGTCGTGCTTTACAAGGGTGAATTATAGTTAAAATATAATTTTAGAAAAATAGATGCGATTTGAAATTTGCGGGATTTGCTTCTTAAGCTCACAGCACAGGAGAACGCAAATTCTAGTTTCTTTAGTTTTTCAAAATTCTATTATTATTATTATTATTATTATTATTATTATTACATAAAGATTCATAAAATATTGTTTTATTATAAAGTAAAGTTATACAATTGTCAAGCTTTTATTCATTAAAAAAGCCTTTAAACCTTTTGGAGTTTAGGAAAATGCGAAAAATTCCAACTTCAACGTTTTTCTTCGATTTTGTTATTGAAAAATGTTATCCATAATCAAGAAATGTTTTTTTATACACTAGTTGTATGCATATTTGTGCTACGTATCTATATAGGTAACAGTCTACACTCGATTATTCGGATACCGTATTGAAACTGCCATCCTGGAATTTACTATTTCATCATAATTCGAGTTGCAAGACGAGGATTAGATCATTTTTTGAACAACCTGTCAAACTACCACATTACTTTATAATAATATAATCCGATAAAAGAGTATTAGATACATTAGGCCTAAAATGTCTCCGATAGAGCAATGAAATGTCAAATTATATATTAATAAAGATTACGTGCTCCTTTAAAACAAAGGATTCAGAACCAACATGCGATCTACAAAGCTGATGTAGTACAATCCATCATATCCCACCCTTCGGACTTCGAAGGTTTTTTAAGTAAGGACGAGGACGTTTTATTTGATGCCTATGTTACTAACCTTTCGTATAACGGAACACGGACTGGCGAAGACGCGACTGTAGCATTTAGCTGGGCAAAAGACGTAATTGTCGTTGTACACCGTTTCGATCAAGACCCTATAATCTTTCCTCCTTCCTCGCTACTATCTAACAAAAATAACAAAGAGCCTGAACTTCACGTGTTCTTCCATGAAGCGCATTATGATTCTGTAAGACGCACAAGTGACCATTCTGAGGTATCCTCCCAACATTCAATTTTACTCAAGTTATGAATGGGATACCCATAGTACCTCAGCGTAGAAGTTCCAGAATCCTTTTGTTGAGCCAGAAACGCAATCCAAGCCTAGGGGACCTCGAGAATGAGGATAAACCACATGGACAACCGAAAAACGAATTAGGCAGATTTAGTTGACCCTTCTATTGTTGACCAGCAAAACGCAACACAGAATCTCGAAACTGCAAAGAATGAATATTATCAAACATCATAAAGGACAACAGCGGGACACAACCTATAGCGAAGAAACTGCTTTTCTCAAAATATCTAGTCATGCAAATCCGTAACTCTAAATGTTTCCACATTTGGAAAACTTGTTTATAGGACCTTTCCAGACACAAAACTAAAACGTCTAGGTCCTTGGGGAGCTTTGTCACTACACTATGTCGGCATTAAGTGGTCCAAAAATGAAAACACACATATAGCAGATAAAGATATACAACTTTTTGGTCAAAGATTAGCAGAACTAAAGGGGACCGTGCCGACACTTCGCCATGTTCCAAAGGCTGCTAGATCGTCGGTTGCTGAAGCTCTTGCACAGACCTTGGAAGCAGTAGTGGAGATGAACTCGATATCCTCATGAAAAGACCTTTTCTTATTTACTTTTGCTGTATAATTCACTCGTTAAATTCGTCTGAAAAAGTCTGCAATTTAACAACCTATGTAAAGGAGAGAGTATCATGCTCGCAACCCCAACCCTACTTACACAAGGACCCCGAACGAAACTCAATTAACAAAAAGTGGAGGCAAAGCTAGCCGACGCTGATACACATGGTGCGCTACGACTATTAACATCAGAAGACGCTGTAGCACCCCACAATAAGGGAACCATTCTAGCCCTTGTAAAAAACCACCCTCTCCTTCCCACACCTACAACTTTTTCAAGCCCACCGGCAGAACCTATTGAAGTACCCGAGGCAGAGGAGAAGGAATTAAAAGCTATCATAGCCGCAGGTGGAAACGACGGAATGAGGCTTCAAATCCTAAAAGATCTTTTCACCGTGAAGGAAGAAGGAATCCATGAACGATTCACTAAAGCATTATTATTCTTAATTACTGTTAGTTTGGTCAAGAACAAATACTGTAATACGTCCAATTCCCTTTGGTGCAAGTCTAACAGCTCTAAAAAAGAAAACTGGTGGAATTTTCGAAAAGTGGCTGCAATGGTGGTGTGTCAAAGAATCAAAACATCTATAACTAATGAACTCGCCTCTCATCAGCTAGGGGTGGAAATTAGAAGAGGGGCCGATATTGGTGCTCACGCAGCATAGACTTATATTAATGCCAAACACAGATCTCCAAAGGTTATTCTAAAGCTGGACTTCTTAAATGCATTCAATGAAGTAAGGAAGGATATAATGCTAAGTGCTGTTAGCATACCCATTAATTGAAAGCTGCTACCGTGAACCCAGCACCCTTTTCTTTGGTTTGACGTCTCTCCCATTTGCACTCGGATGCCATCAAGGAGACCCGTTTAGGTCTACAATTTCTGCTCTTGTTATTCAGCCAATTGTGCATGCCATACAGGCGGAACGAATGATGCCACCATAGGGGACAGTCCAGAAGTCGTACTGGTAGACTTAAATGTTGTGCAGAAAATGGCCGCTAAAGTGGGACTAACCCTCAACTCATCAAAGTGCGAAATAGCGGTAGTAGGAGCTCTGTGATCTGTGATAGAGCTCTTCAAGAAAAGCGCACCAGGCATAACAGTAATGCAAGAAGAAAACATACAACTACTTGGAGTTCCTCTCAAAGATGAAGCGATTGACGCCATTCTTCAAACAAAAACTGAAGCACTAGATATAATGACAAAACGCTTACTACTTCTCAGTCGCCATTCTACCTTTTTCCTTCTTGCATCGTTATCTATCCCTCGTCTGATCTACTTTCTAAGATGTAGTCCGACTTGGAGGAAAATGTCTCTTTTGGAAAAATATGACGCCACACTGAAGTCGTCATTAGAAACCATCCTAAACATTTCCCCCTCAAGAGACGCTTGGTTGCAATCATCCTTAACGGTAAAGATGGGTGGATTTGGAATTAGACACTCTGTTAACATGGCTATCCCGTGCTTGCTGGCTTCATTAAACAGTTCTCTGTCTTATCTTGAGTCCCTCCTTCCAGTAGACATCTTTCTTAACACAACAATTATTGTTAAAGCCCAGAAATTTTGGGAAACCTCGTGTTATGCTGAGGAAGTCCCAGCAGGTCCTGTTTGCTGCATCCAATCTATATGGAAAGCTCCAGTGATGTAGCACACTTTGTTCGACCTTACAATTTCAACCAATACGGCAGAAGATAAAGCTCGCCTTTTAGCAGCGCAATGCATGACATCCGGTTCCTGGCTCAATGCCCTACCTTCTCCACAGTTGGGGACTCACATGTCTGGAGAAACCTTTAGAACCTCTGTCGCTATCAGATTGGGAGCAGACGTATGTCAATCATACCGATGTCTCCGCGGTGCAGCAGTCTTAGATAAGAGTTTGCATGGTTTAGCCCGTAAACTAAGTAGGGGAAGGATCTCTCGATACGATGACGCCCTAAATAATGATATGCTGCAAGCATTGCGAACAGCAGGTGTACCTTGCATTAGAGAACCTCCGGGTTGTTCCAGATCCGATGGTAAGAAACCACATGGACAAATACTGGTTCCCTGGAGAAGAGGAAGATGTTTAATATGGAATGTTCCTTGTCGCGACACCTTCGCCTCCTCCCATCTTTCTGAAACAGCTAAAACAGCCGGTTATGCAGCAGCTGAGAAGAAAAAAATACGCCCAACTGTTGAACCACTTCGAGTTCATACCCGTGATCTTCGAAACAAGCGGGGTGTGGGGCAAGAAATTCTTAAAGTTGATACAAAAAATAGAAACACATATCACTTCTATAATTGACAAAACAAGATCTACTACCTTCCCGATACAGAGATTAAGTATCGCCATTCAGAGGAGAAATTCGGCCTCAACCTTGGGAACATTGCCCCCGGAGAGGAAGCTAGAAGAAATCTTTTGACCTAGTGTTGTAGCGTGTGCATCAAGGTCTTCATTAGCTAGTACAACTTCCTCCGAAACTTGAGCTTCCTCCGTTTCCTGCAGTTCTACATTGTTCTACTAGGTCAAATTCTCGATTTTTCTTTCTTTCATTGGAAATCTTTTTCTCAGCAGTTACTGACAGCAATTTTTCATTTTTGAAAATAACGTCGGGGTTCAGTAATACTTTATTGTGTTAATAAATCCAGACCCTATAACCGTCTTTTTTTCCACTGTAGCCAACAAAATATCCCGGAATCCCCTTTTTGTCCCATTTTTTTTTAGTTTGTTTTGGTACATGCACAAAACATTCTGTGCCAAA
>VTPC01004133.1:0-21559 GCA_011009095.1 Ignelater luminosus
TTTTTTTTGCTGAAACTGTGTATAGATAGAGAGAATGACAAAAGTAAATGTGTGCTTACGGTCATTCCATTTTGAGCTAGTTAGCTAGTTTGAAATTGATAACAAAATCTCTCGGATTTTTTTTTGGTAAGAAATGATCGCATTTTCTCTTGCATTGCAGTTTTTAACTGTTTTGTACTTCTCTCCGTATAATGGCCTGGATAATTACCAGAAACGTCTGCGTGATCAACAAAACTGTGAAGCCACTCTTCGATTGCAAATTCCAGTAAGTAGTTCATGGATCCTAACATAAGTTTAAAAGAGTTGGCTCGAAAGTGCAACAAGAATTACTATACCGTCCGAAGAGTAGTTTTGCGGTTAAAAGAAGGTAGGAGTTTTCAAGATAAACCTAGAACTGGCGGTCCTAAAGATTTAATAGATATGAATTTAGAAAAACGGGTCGTTCACATCAGTCATCGTCATCCCTCAATATCCATCAGGGATATTGCAAAATAAGCAGGTACTTCACATGTAATGGTCGTAAAAATTAAAAAGCTGAACAACATTTGAACATTTAAAAAGAAAAAGGCACCTAACAGATCTTGAAAACAAAATTCTAAAAGTATTACACTATCGAGGAAGCTCTACGAACAGAAATTTGCAAAGAAGAAAGGCTGACGAGACGTACGTAAAAATGGACTTGGCTACGCTACCAAGCCCACAGTATTATTCAATAGCACCTGGTTGTGATTTTGAGGAATCCCAAAAGACAGTTGCTTTTACGAAATATAGATTTGGCAGGCCATCTGTCAATGTGGGAAACGCAGCACACCATTCTTTACCAAAGGAACAATTAACGGTGAAATATACGTTAAGCAATGTTTAAACCGGCGACTTCTACCTTTTTTAAGAAATCCCACAGGTTCCACAATTTTTTGGCCGGATTTAGCGCCTGCACATTATTCAAAATCTGCTCTTGAATTGTATAAAGCTAAGAGTATAAATTTCGTTCCAAAAGTGCTTAGCCCCCCCTAATGTGCCAGAATTGCGACCCATCGAAAGGTACTACTGGGCAATTATAAAACGAAAACTGCAGAAAATGCAGAAACCAACTTTGACAGTAGACTAAACGAAGATTCTGTGGAGAAAAGCCAGTAGAAATATAACAAATGACACTGCCCGAAATTTAATGAAGAACGTTCAAAGGAACACTCGTGTTTACGACCGACAACCTAAAAATTAATATAAAATTCTTGACAATCACTTGTTTAGGAGACATTTTACCTAAAAATAATAAAGAAATTATTTTTCAATACTTTGTTTTAATTTTTACATACTGATTTCATTTTGCAAAATTTTTGTTACCAGTCCTACCAGAATAAATGAATTTTCACGTCTTATTGGCACCCAAGGTAGCAGAGACTGTTGTACGTGTTTTCTTCTTTTCAACCAGTTGGGAGTTGAATTTGGTTGGAGTTTGCTGGCCTTGCGCTGCCATATCCCTACTGTGTTTTGAGTAATTGTTCGTACGAAGCAAACGACAGCAATCCTTGGAAATGGTGGCGAAGTTTGAAGTGGTTGATAAAATATCTGGACATCCAGCCGACTAAGCGTATTAGTGACGAAGCAATGTTGATAGAAAAACGTATCTTTCCAGTTCTTGTTGGTGGTGGTCTGCTCTGTGTTTATAACAGATAGCAGCAATAAGATTTTGGTGTGAGTCGCGATGTTTACTAATTATGTGCAGAGGAAAAGTGATTTAGTTACCGATGGGGCACAGACGAGCTATCGATGAGCCAACGAGCTGTTTCAGAGGGTGTGTGTTGGTCTTCTGGACGGTCGGTGAATGTCTAGTACAACTTCTCAGTTGTGATTGCGGCTCATTTGACGTATCCTTACTCTGGAAGAATTCGAAACGAGCATCTCCAAAGTTCTCCAGTCAGAGCATACACTTCTTATCTTGATTTATTTACTCAGGCTGTGGTTCAAGAGATTTTATCATCAGTACGATATCACGAAAGACAAATCAATAAATTTATGAAAACTACAAACTTCTAATCTTTAACCTTACGACTTGGTCATAAGGAAGATCTTGTGAACATGGGGCGTAGGCGTTGCTGTTCAGATAGTTATCTTAAAAGGTAATCTTTGAAAGAGTCCGTTGTGAACTTAATTAATTAAGTTTTATCATTTTTTTGCGATCACAACATACCTGCATTAAAATAATTCAAAAACAAATTTCGACATATTTTTTTTATTTCTGGCTTGCCGCTCCAGTAGTATAACCTTGTAAGTAGTAACTAACAGGGAAGTTCTAATTTATGGAAACAGATTTTATCGTAGATTTTACTGTAAAAAAATTATATTTCTGGTTTGTTCATTGAACTAAATAACAGTATTTTATTTATTATGTATTCCATGTCAATAATAGTAATAAAGTTCATCATACCTCTGTAAGGTGTTTTCTACACATATTTATAAATAATAGCTACAATTTTATGTTATTATGCTAAATTTTAATCCTAAAATTACATTGATGTAGGCAGATAATCTTTTTAAAGATTGAATGCATCCCTGATGATGCGATGTCTGAATTTTTAAACTTAACCATAATAACATATTTATTCATCAATCCAAATGAAAGGTTGTTTTTAGTCCCATTTTCTACCACCCACGCTGTATATATGCGAAAGTGTAATTTGAGTTGAATCGTTTTTCAAGTAGACATTTAACGTAGGAGTTTTATATGCAGAGGTGGACTCGATCTAATTTTCCTCGTAAATTTTCCTCCGTAACAAGAAGTTTCTCTCGTTTCATTCTTTGCCGATATTATTGATAGAGAGTGCGAGTTTGGAAGTTTCTGAAGAGAATAATATTTTTGGCGTTCGTGAATTTGTATTGACCCACCTCTCGGTTTTGACGAAATGGTATGGGGTCAGCGCTCTTCGCTAGATATCGACCCACGCTAACTGCTGTTCCTCATGTCTTCGCCCTATATTTCAAGGCTGAATCGTGGATGGTGTGGTCTGTAATTGGCAATGGCTTATTTGCCCTTGCCTGTAGACGTTGTGCTTGTTATGTGACACAAGATTTGGCACACATACATATGATATTAAATAGAAAGCTGCGAAAACGAAGTGTTATTGATTTCGATGTGTCAAGTATATTTATATTGGCAGTAATAATATCGCATAGTATTATTACATTAATTGAAATTCCGACTCGCTTTTCCACAAAGTCCTAATCGTTTACTATGGACTCTTAAAATATATTTCTCATTAAATAAACGCTTATGAAATAAACGACACTAAATTCTAGAAATATGTAGATTAGCTCTTAAGACTATATTAGAACTAATATCACCATTTGTCGACAAGTTCCTATTATTTTTATTTGTTAAACAGTCTACTTTAAAACATGCAGGATGAGTAGGTTATTGGATAAATTGGACCTTATTTCATGACCGCAATCGTATATTCAAGGCTACATTGATGTAATTCAAGGGAAAGTGAATTAATTGTATTGAATCGATATGTTTCAGTCAAAAATAGTTTTCTAGAACTAGATTGACATGAACGTAACTGTTTTTTTAATATCTACCTCATTAATGAATACCTACATAATATATTATGCACTTTTGATTCGAAATAAAAGAAATGCAATTTAAAGTAGTGTGGCTACAACACTAAAGACTACAAATTTTTCCTCATTTACATAATATACTTTCCGTCTTATCATCTTTTAAGGTAATCCTAAAAAGATTTCAATTTAGATTAAGTACAGTAAAACTTTTACGAGTTAGTCGTTAAAAATGCAATTGGGTATACCACTATTCTCCATTTTACTTAGTAGATTCTTACATTTAATAATTCAATTTGTGATGAAGTGATAAAATTTTGAATTAAAATTGTTTACAATTACATTTGAAGTGATAATTATTGAAATTGGTATGAAAGAGAAACCGCCCGTACACATTATATTTTCCACTATACAGATGATTCATAAAAGGTGAACAGATTTGAAAATAAAATAAAAATTATTTTTCAAAATATAACAAAAAAAGTATTTTTGTACTAGGCGTCTTATTTGGCGATAGTCTATCACACTATTAAAATTTCATCCAAAACATTGATACTTTCGAAAATATTAACGGTTTTCAATTTTGGCCATTCCAAAAGACACCATTTTCTGCCAAACAACTTGGCAGATCGAAATAGCTTGTTTTTGGTTTTTGGACATGCACAAATTATTGTCGCAAAAAGTTTTTCAAAACTATCCGAAATAAAAATTCTTCCCATTTGGTGCGAACTTTTTGATGGTCATTGTATATGACACAAGACTTCTTCCCTTGACAATAATGGCCATCATTACCTCAACAGTTCTTCTCCAGAAACGGATAGAATCTGCAATTGATTCTGTGTTTTATGTGGTTCCAAAGGAGGAGAAATTCTGCGTTGGTATCATACATCCTTCAGTGTCTAGTTTTCGCCTTAAAACTAAATTAAATAAATCATTAGATTACTTCCACTACTCGATCCTATTATTTCGTTTCTCCTCTCGTAGTCTTAATTCATCTCTCAATTTACAACAGTGGGTTTTCCCTAGATACTATCGGAGAGAAAATCTGATACCAAAGTATCAGCGTAAGAGGAATCTTCCAAACATCTTATTATTGAGCTATCAATTCCTTCTACTCCGTTGGAGAGTGGCTTTTTCAAGCGAGGTCAAATATCCTATATTGAATGAGTGTGAAAAACCCAATTGGCAAACATTTCAAAGTTTAATCAGCTATAACATCCTAACTACTATGGCGATAAATCAGGTGTTAAGTTTCATCTTGACCTGCGATTTAGCTTTTAGAGAAAAGTATGGAAGGTATCAAAAAAGTTTAAAGATCGTTTCTTGAAACCCATTTCCTCTAACGAATACAAGAAGGTTAGAAGAATTTAAGGATTTTAACAAACACAACAGAAGAAATCAGATCGTGTCTAGCGCAACTCCACGAACCTGACCAAAAACTTTAAAATGTTTTATATTTTTCTAAATAATCTTCCTTGCATCTCATACATCTTGGTTTCACTGCCATTTTGCCAATTTTCAAGATGTTCGTTCAAGCTCCTCAAAATTTGGCAACTGGAACCATTTAGATTTGCTTCGTAGTTGGAAATTTCCATACTTCTAAATGTTTTTCTTGATTTGGTAAGAGGTGAAAATAAAACTATAGGTTTCACTTAAAGATCATACCTTTAACAGCATTGTTCCGTTTGGTATTAATTTTTCACACCACTGACATAGAATAAGAATAATACGCTGAGTTTTTCGTCTCTCTTTTTCCAAGATGATGCACCATGACCTTCAGGATTTCAAAAGAAAATATACTGAAACCATACATGTCCTTGTTTGGTGATAATACTGACTTTGCTTTGTCGGAGTGGAAATTCTGGTTATTTCTAGTGCTTCGAGTGTTATTGGTTCAATCTATCATCACACATTTTTCCAAAATACAAGATGATATCTGATTATCGATTTTCGATTTTTCATGTTTGTGTTGCATTATTATCTTATCAATATTTTCTTGATTTGCCAACATTGGAAGTCTGACGAAGCTTCATTTTTTTATTTTCGGTTTGCAAATGCGAGCCTAAACAAACTTATTACAGACAAAGCTTGATACTAAGACTATTTAATTTTGTCTAAGGTTTCTTCCGAAATGTTGTCCTTGTCTAAGTTTCGAACTTTAAAACAGATCGGCCATCTTTAATACAGTTCAACATAACTTTGACGATTATAGTTATCACGAGCAAAATTTGTCATGCGTTTTGAAAAATCTTTGTCTGGTTTTGCTCTTTCCTTGTGTGCCCGAAACAGGTACTTAATTTTCTTATATCAATATTTATAGGTTTTCCTTTAGTTGCTGCATACATATCTATGAGTAACTATTTTTTGTTATTTCAATCAACGAATTAGAAAGAAAACGGAAAAGGCAAAGATTGAATTTGGGAATTACCACACGTACACGGAAATGCTTCCACCTGTAGAAAATCTGTTGATTCAAAACACTAGTAGCATCGATGCAACAAATCCAAATTGAAAAGCTCGATATTAAAGCAATAAGCGTAAAGATCAAGAGCCTGTGAAGAGAAGGATAGTAAACTGTTTGAAGACTATAAATAGATTTGTTAGTAAATAAAATACGTTGGGCTATTGACTTCGGACATTACTAAAGATATTTTTGTCTTGACCTTCTTTATAGATTTTGAAAATCGTGGCGTGAATTAAAATAATTTTTCAAAAAGTACGAAGCTTGAATGAGCATAGCATAAAAGGATCTTTTTAATTATTATCGCTTAAAATAGTATTTTAACTTTACAAACCTGAGTTTGTTTTGTTAGTTTTGAAAGCAAACATAGTTTATTTGTATACACGATAAGTTTTAACTACTCTACTTTTGTTTTGGGATTTTCAACCTAAAAGTATGATTTTTGCATGAATTCGCAGCAGGTGTTTCTTGCGTAAATCTTCACCTAAACCGAGCTCTTAAACTACTAGCGGATGTGCTCGGAGTGCTTTTGGCTATGGAAATGGGGGAGATTCACGCTGGAGCGGATGTCTAAGTTTAGGTTTAGACCACTGTTGGGGCCTCAGACATCAATCTTCTCCTTGACGGTATTACGAGTAAAGGATGCGGTTGTCTTGCACCTCACTCTTTACAACATTCCTTTTTCACAACTTTTAGCCTGCAGAGTTTCTCACGTCGTTCCTTTTTTTTGTTTGTTTTGTTTTTGGTTTGTTGCAACTTGACAGTTACAAAATTGCTAGGATGGATGCGCGTGAAACTGACTGTTGCTTCTAACATTTTTTATTTTTGTAATTTTAATCAACTGGTTGGGCATGTGGTGTTTAGTTAATTGGCTAGGAAAGAATTAATTAACTGTCGCGACTGGTGGTAATATATTTTTGAAAAATTTGTTTAATTATTTAAAATTCTAATTAAGTTGAATGAAGCTATTTTCAACTTAACCGAACAACGTTTAATAAGTTTAAATAAAAATGAAGCTGTTAGAATTTTTTTATTTGCTTGTGGTCCTTTGAGCCAGTTAAAAAAATATGTAAATAAGCAGCTATTATTACAGTACTACAAGAGAAGTTAATCCTACACTTATAATTTGACAAATATGTTTGAAACTAGCTTTTCTAATTATTCTCAAGATTATATCGTACGGAAAATATAAAGGCTTTAATCTATCCTGTCCTCATTTCCGGAATATCTATATGCTTTTGTGGGGTGGTTTCATACTTGGCTGCAATTGTGCCTGCGGTGCAGCGATGTTCGTGGATTATGCGAGGAGTGAATTGCTGTTCCTAGACTTGATTCCTAATTGCTGTAATTAGTTAGCTGGTAGTTATTTTTGATAAATAAAAATTACCACCCTTTTTGACTTTTGAAATTAAGTTCATAGTCTTTTTACGAGAATTTTTATTAATGGTAGTATTTAGCATCTTATTTTAACATTTAATGATTTTTATTTTAATTTATACCGAACATAACTGACATTGTTTCATTAATTAAAACCAATCAAGGATGTGCATAAAAAAGCAACAAAAAGTATAGGATTTCCCTTACACGTAACATTTTTCGATTTTAGAAACAAATAGTTCGTTTAATAATTGTGATAACGAGACTATTTATTTGCGTCCTTATTTAGTTAATTTAATAGGTTGCACTGTATCTTGTATCCGATCATTTTTATCCTTGAATTAAATAGTCAGACGGTATTATTATTGTCTACGAATTAGAGCATACGAATTTGCGAAATCGTAAAGTCATTCTATTATGTAATATTTGTTATATCCATACAGTGTATTTCAATTAATGTTTAGCGGAAGAGTATGTTAATGTATAATTGTTTAAAATAGTGTTGTGACTGTCAAAATTGATAAACAAAGTAGTCAATTAAGTTTTTCACATTATTGAAAGTAGATGTCAAGTCTTTCCTCTTATTATTATTATAAAATAATAATTACTCAAGGTCAAAACATACAAAATTTTTAATTGGTTTACTTCTAGTTATTGGTTCACAAAGAATGCACCTGCTGTTTGCTTCTTATATTAATCCGATTACACACCTTATATTAATTCTTTAATAAATTAATTTTTATGACTACAGTATATTACTTTTAATAATTTTAAGCACATTGTAATAACTTTTATATTAAAAAAATCTATATCTATATTTACATTCCAACAGAAGATTTTTAAATATTGTCAGAAGTTTTCTATTTTCCTCCTAGCATGTATCGGTAAAAAAGAAAAATCCTGTAGAAGTCGATCTTTAAATTTTACAGCGTGTTGTTAGCTGGCGGCATCTTCAAAGTCAACTGGAATCGAATTCCGGTTTGTAACTCGACTGCAGGTTGCGTGGGTGTGTAGTACCTCGTGAAATATGCAGAGATCGCGAGAGGCACTCTGTTGTTGAAAATTCTCTTTATGTCCCCCCACTTTCTATTATTCATGAGTATAGGGAAATTTTTGTTTCTTCGATGCTGTTGAAAAATTCTCTTTTTTAAAAGAGCAAAATGTACTTGCATAAAATTTTATTGTAATTTTCCCATCTTGCAAATGCATCAGCTTTTTTCAGTATTATTTATTCCCTTATTTTAAAGATAATTAGATTTTTTAATTATAAAAGTTAGAATTAATCTTGAAGCACAGAAATTTTTGACAAGGGAAACTAATTTTAATTTTGTTGAAAGTTGAAAATCAAACCTTGTTTACCTTATTAAGCTATTGTTAGCTGGTTTCTAAAAAAGAAAATACGAGATTGCAAGTTTATAAAAAAGAATGTAAAATATTGAAACGGAAAAGAAACTAAAAAAGAATATCAAAGAATTATAATTATTTAATGGGGAGGAAACCGACACTGATGTCAACTTGAACACTGGCTGTGGATATCTCCGAAAGTTTGAACTTCGAAGCTGTCATTCTTTATCAAAATCCAAATAACATTTTTGTGAGGTAAGTTTACCGAGAAAATGAAAGTAAAAAGCAGATCGAAAGTGTATTTTTCAAAAAGTCGAATAACTATTTTATTGTTAGAAATAATACACGTGAATTGAAGAATCTCACAGAAAATCTACTTTTAAATTTCTTTATTTGTATTCTTAGACTATTTTCCGTCTTTTTGAAAAGCATTCACTTATATTACACCGGATGTGCAGTACATTCTTCATTCTACCATTAGTTTTTAAAACTTCGCATACTTTCATTAAAAAAACCAAAACACTTCCTAATAATGAGGTCTGTCATGGATTTTCATTTTACTATCAAGGATGGAAATATTGTGTATCAAACAACTCACTGACTAATAGACTAAAAATGAAGATGTTTTTGGAAGCGGTATTAATGAGCCCAAAAAACATTGTCACCGCTTCTTTAAGAAACAATCAATGACATTGTTTAACAGAACTGACCAGCAAGATCAACTACATCGATGTCTTGTAAGTAGCTGTAGTACTTACGAAGATCAAGTCAATATTATCTTTATACAGGGTGACATCTTGAAAAAGTTATTTTTTTTTAAATAATAGATAAAAAATTCGCAAAATCTGATCACTTTATTGTTAAATAGATTATGAATGTTTTGTCCAACTGTGTCTTTGTATGGTATCAATCAAAAGCATTTTTCAAGAGCTGTCTAATGATGTGTCGCAAGCGTGAGGTTGCCATTTAAGATTTCAAAGTTGAGGGTGGCGTCATATTTGCTGGATCACTTTGGTTCCACCTACATACTATACCGAAACGATTTTGAGCATTTTTTGATATCTCTTATTAAAAAGGAATACGGCCTATTGAAATTTTTCAAAATTTGATTCTCTATTACGGTTGGTTATTGGCAACAGTTTTTTTTTCATTTTAAATAAGTAAGTAAAGAGACTAGAGGTTTGATATTTAAATTGGCACTCGTAAACACGTCGTATTTTTTCCGTTAAATTTCTATATAAAAGACCTTTTTGGTCTAAAAGACACTACACTACTCCTTATATGGTTATACTGTTTATAGATTCTCTAAAGGGAAAAACTAGACAATAGACGTCTCGAGGGTGCCGGATTAACGTTGATATAATTCTGTTTGCATGTGTATTACAATATTCGACGTGGTTTTGCAAAAATCGAACTGCGAGAATACTTGTTGGTTAACAAACACCTTACAACATTCATTTGGAATTGTATGTTTCATTATCTAAACGCACATCTATTGTGTGCGCCGTGTGCCATACTTCGTAAACCTGTGAATTGCAATATTCTTTATCACACCTGATGCTTGTTTACATTTTCCATTCATTTCATATCTGTCCAAAGTAAATTTTATCTGTAATATGAATTCTAAAGCGTTTCAATTCAAAGGTCTTGGGTGTGGCCTCAAACTAATAACTCATTGAACGAAGAAAACTTTTGGCACCGATAAAGATATTTGAGTGATAAAGCTGAATGTTTTGGCAACGGTGTTCTAGATCACGCAAGCAAATCAAATTGTTATATTCAGAAACTGGAAGCCGTTTTAAGAGTTTTATTTTTTTTCGGCCATGAGGAGGTAATCTGATTTTTTGGGGGTGTTATGTAGAAGCTCGATGCAGTTTCTGTTTGTCCTGTGTTGTGTTGTGGTGTTGCGGTGTGTTGTGGGTGTGTGTGTGGTTGTCCTATAGTAGCAAGGTAGTGTGGAGCTTTAGTGGTCGATGCGGGCTCAACGCAGCGAGGTTTCTAGTTGTTGGTGTGGAGAAGGAGTTGGGTGTTGTGTAGCTGGTGCGGTGGTGTGTGGATACGTGAATGGGTACTATTCGGCAATTGTCTTAACCATTAAGGGAGAACATTCGGCTTGGGGGATACTTTTTCTAATTAATTACGTTGCTTTGTCATTTCACGAATGGGAATAAATTAGCCTAATCTGTATACTAGGGCCTAGGGGATATGTGCAGCAATATATGTGGATGTCAATCTGGAATGTCGCCGCAGAGTCTGGAGAGCAAGTCGCTGCGCTGCTGCAGCTCATCGTTCACCTCAGCGTGGAGGTGAAAGTAATGCCGAGGTATTTGACTGATGGCAAAAGTTGAAGGTGTGAGTTCTCTAGTACCAGATCGACGTCGAACAGTGGTCTGAGCCAAATATCTAGGCGGACAAAAGTCAAAAACATAAGTAAAATGAGATGGTTGGTGCATAAAAAGGTTATTCGGGTCTCTGATTAAGAATTTAAGGTTAAAATTGTAAAATTCAAAATGGCGGATCCAAAATGGCGCACATAATTATTAAGAAATTACAAATTGTTTATAAATATGGTTGTATATATTATTGCTAGGTACATTATTACAAAATACGGGATGCAATCGACAAAAATAAAACGACCGATAAAATACTTTAACGCTGTTATCAAATATAAGACTCGAAAAACACGCATCTGTTCTGAACGCATCGATAGGCTCTAGTAAGTCTGTAATTGTGCAGATATACTTAGTTTTATGAGTAGTAACTGTGTAATTTTAATATAAAGTTTTAATTATTCATTATTTTTTGCATCATATTATGTTTTAAGGTCTCGCATCAATTTGTTAGGCTTAGTTATGGAATAATGTCTATGGTACCTAAAAGTACACATAAAAATCTATAAATTATGCAAAGTTTTATTTGCTTTTACTTGCCTAATCTAAAGTTATAGTAAATCAAAACTCTTTTTTCGGCGCAATATCGTCTTATCATGCGTCTATGTAACATCCATACATATTGTAATGATCTTGACTCAAATTATCTCTTTTATTTTTATGGTCTTTATTAATGGGTTCACAAATGAAAAGTACCAAGATGTCAAAATTTCAGATTTTTGATAATTTTAGGTTAGATAGCCCAGTCACTATACAAAAAAGGCCAAACCTCTAAAAAAAAAATACGGCTAAAGATTTACCTTTATGATTCTCTTTATTTCGGCGTCGAGAACAATCCCTCAAAACTCCCTAAAGCCAACTGGACGGCTACAGAAGTTACAGAAAGTCAAAGGTCACGAAAGTCAGTTTAGATATGCGCTTTGCTCCGAAACTTCTCAGGTCTATATTTCAAAAACTATTGGTTCTACGTAAATTTTGTATAGGACCTTTTTTGTGTAGATTTAGCTCATGAACAAATTTCATAACGACAAAAATTAATGTAAAACCAATAGTTTACGAGATATCTGCGAAAAACTAATTTTCGTGACCTTTGACCTTCTGTAACTTCTGTAGCCGTTCAGTTGGCTTTATGGACTATTGAGGGATTGTTCTTGACGCCAAAATAAAGAGAATTCCAAAGGTAAATCTTCAGTCGGATTTTTTAGAGGTTTGGCCTTTTTTTGTATAGTGACTGGGCTACCTAACTTTAAATTATCAAAAATCTGAGATTTTGACATCTTGGTACTTTTCATTTGTGAACCCATTAATAAAGACCATAAAAATAAAAGAGATAATTTGAGTCAAGATCATTACAATATGTATGGATGTTACATAGACACACGATAAGGCGATATTGCACTGAAAAAAGAGTTTTGATTTACTATAACTTTAGAATAGGCAAGTAAAAGCAAATGAAACTTTGCATAATTTATAGATTTTTATGTGTACTTTTAGGTACCATAGACATTATTCCATAACTAAGCCTAACAAATTGATGCGAGACCTTAAAACATATATGATGCAAAAAATAATGAATAATTATAACTTTATATTAAAATTACACAGTTACTACTCATAAAACTAAGTATATCTGCACAATTACAGACTTACTAGAGCCTATCGATGCGTTCAGAACAGATGCGTGTTTTTCGAGTCTTATATTTGATAACAGCGTTAAAGTATTTTATCGGTCGTTTTATTTTTGTCTATTGCAGCCCATAGTTTGTAATAATGTACCTAGCAATAATATATACAACCATATTTATAAACAATTTGTAATTTTTTAATAATTGTGCGCCATTTTGGATCCGCCATTTTGAATTTTACAATTTTAACCTGAAATTCTTAATCAGAGACCCGAATAACCTTTTTATGCACCAACCATCACTCAACAGTTGAATATAAGGGGCAGGAGAGTCATGGCTGCAAATAACAAGTGGTGAGGAACGGAATCCTTGTCGTATGCTAAAACGTAGACTGTTTCCTCTTTGGTTATGGGACTTATGTTGTCCAGGAGGAGGACGGTGGGTTCCGGTGGGGAAACGTGGATCCAGGATCCAGGCCAACGTCGTAATTGACGTTGCGAAGGGCTTAAACATCAAACAGGTAGTCGTCGGTCGGTTGGTGAACTTCTTAGAAAACCTCGGCGAAGATGTTTGTTTTGTTCTGGGGCTTCGAGATTCTTCGGCCGCGTTGGGAGTGGTGAGAATTTTTGAAAGTTCTTTTCCCGTCGGGACTTTGAGTTTGTGTCAGTGATTCGGGTTCGAACAAGCAGCTGACCAACGCGCCTCCCTGATGCGTGTAATATGCCGGTAGACGATGGAACTGAGTCGATTCCACTGTGTTTTCACCAGAGGATGGTGAATGCAAAGTATTTTCCGTACACTTGTCGCTTTTTGCGGAGGGAGGCAGGTCGACGCTTCTCTCGGGGACAGAAACTTGGACTGTGACGTGGATTGCGATGACGACTTTGTGGACTGTGGATTCGATATCTTCCATTCTGTCTAGGGGTGGATCTTGTGGAAGATTGTTTTCCACATAGGTACTGAAACTCTTCCCAGAGGCGTTGTTTAAATTGCGGATGGTGCAACGAGTGTTCTGGGGAATCTGCACTTGAAGTAGGATAGAAAACGGTGGCTAAAGGAAGGTGATCGGAAGCTATAGGAGTGATGATAAAAGCCGGAGCTTTGAAGTGTGGGATTAGAGCGCCGGTGTTGACGATATGGTCTATGATGGAATTGCAGACGTCGTTGAGAAATGTGGGGTTTTGTTGGGAATGCGAAACGGTGGGAATCTGATCAGGCAGTCTACCAGTTGCCGACCTCTCTGATTCGTCGCTGCGCCTTCGACGTTAAAGTCACCCATCACTACCACCCACCGGAAGAGGGCACAAAGTCGAAAAAGTCAGTAGGAAACAAGGCTGGAGCAGAGTGTATAAGGAAAAAATGTGAACGGGGTTGCTGTCTACAAGGTATGCGATGGCGGCACAGACGTGTAGATGTTGTGTGTGTGTATGTTCCACTGTTGCGGAATCTGAAAATCGTTGGGGGGAACGAGAACCAAGTTTCCGGAATAGAAAACTTTAAACCGGAGGCCAAAGAACTGGAAGATTGTGAGAAATAGAATTCCATGAATATGGTCATGTTGGTTAGAGAAAAAGTTAAGTAAGAACTTGACGAAAAAGGAAGGGATATTACGGATGCGGGATGGGGAAGGTTAGCAGACGAATTTGAGGAAGGCTGTCGCTTTGGGGACAACGGGTAATGAAGGACGATTAGGACAGCGGAAGGAGTAGACGGTCCCGCAGTTTCCACACTTGGTAGGGTGGAGGGCTTGTAGGATGCTATTCAAGATAATTTAAGTCGAAAATCAATTTGATAGATGTTTTGTAGAAACGTGTGATTTTTCCTGTGTGTTGGAATGGGTCGTTTTTCATTCCCAAAGAAACAAATTGTATAAAAACAGATTTATCTCAAATCTCTGAATTTATCAAAAATTCCGTACAATGACTATAGGATAACATGAAAAACTTGTTTCAGAATGTTCTTAATTAATATAAATCGAGTAACTGAAGAAGTTGAAAGAAGGAAAAGAACTGTATGCAGAATTTGTTTGTCATAGTATGTTTCTCAAAGTTTCAAAGGGATCATATTTAGAAACTGATCCTATTTCCAAGTTTGTTCTTGCCCGCGATGCCGCCGCGTCGCTAATAAATTTTTTTCTAACCGAGTTTTGGATTATAAGTTTAACTTATTGTTTTATCCCGCTTACTAGATTTACGAATTGATGTACGAACGTTCTGTCCTTTACAGAATTTCAAACCAATTTGAGATGGCCAACGACCACAATTTATGTCAACTTAATCTAATAGTTTTCTCATTTGAAGTTTAAAATCTTTGCAAACTCAGCAGTTTTTAACTTTATTCTTTGCGCACTACATGGCTGTGTCTTCATTTTTGCGAATACGATATACCATCTAGTTGTATGTAGATATAACATATTTTCCAATAAATATACTTCCAATAGATCACCTTCCAGTAACAAAAAACGACTCTTTCTTTTCAACTAAAACGAACATTCTCATATTTTCCAGTTTTTCTTTTTTCTACTATCGGCCTTTTTATTCTCTGGTGAGTGACTTGATATTCTTACTGGCTAGTTCTTCAGGTTTTAATATTGGTATTATCCGTATAATAATTGAATAGTTGTAAAGCATGAGACTATCAGTACGGTCACAACTCAGAAGAGCGAAGGAAATTATTGTGCTCTTTTCCTTTTTTGAAGACGAGCTACTATAGGAACAAACTTTCAATAAAAAAATTCAAAAGAAAGTCAAAAACATGTCTGAGAATGAGAGTTAAGCAAACTTGTATGAATTACAGTGTGGATATTTATCTTAACTTGTAAGGGAAATCTCTGGAAATGTTTGAGGGTTGCTTCTATCCTCTCGTAATTACTCTAATTATTTATTCAGAACATTTTGATTTTCGAGTTGTAGTATGTCTTGGAATAATTAATCACACTCATTACCTGATTTATTCCAAATACAATTGGTGAACAAAATCATACTAACGATAACATTGTATTTTACCATAATTTAGATCAAGTTTTCAAGCTAAGAACAAAATTCTAAATTGCGGCAGTTTCTAATTAACATCTTCAATTATGCAACTGAAGGCTTATTCCTAATGGTATTTGCTTTAGAAGACGTAACAGCAAGTTGTAAAATACAAGCAGTGCAACAGAAGTGAAAGCAATATAATTAAACATTGAAACTTGACTAAAATACCTTCATCAATCTTATCAGTTATCGTTATTTTCTTTTGACTACTTTCCATTTCAGACATTGATTAGAAACAGTAATATAATTAATAAAATACTTGTCATTCTAAAAAAGAAACATCTACTATCAAATAATTGCCCGAATTGTTTAGTTTCCTTTCTTTTGGAAATTATATTGACATTGATATCCCTCTACATTGATTAAATCTGATACGCTCGAACGATTCTTCCATGACGTAATTATTATTTTATTAAACTGAAGCCATCAATCGCGAAATACTGAATAGGGTATGATCTAATAGGATTTTGTTGTATTTTGCTTTTTTTTTGATGCATGATATATTCCTACCTTAATTTTTCTCATGTCACTGTTTTTCTCGTTTTAGGGATGTATCCAATTTTCATGTAAATAGAACGTAGGGGTGATTGTGCTTAAAGGAATTTTCTTCTATTTTTATAGCTATAAATTACAAAAGCTGTCAGAGTGACAAACCACCTTTCTAAAGCTTCTGCATTATCATTTAATTGTAGTACAGATGTCCCAAGGAGGCTCAAGGTATGCTTAGAAAATAATTAGTTTTCTTAATGCGTAGTTCTTTGGTATAGAATAACAGAAATCCCTGGAAGTTTATCTCGTTCTTGCTTTGTATGATTGTAACTGCTAATGTAAAGTAATAACGAGTTAATTTAAATTTTACTGTAGTTTTATAAAATATAAGCATTAATTTCTTGTTCTTTCCAAGTTGTTCTAAAGCAAAGTTGGCCCAGTATTGAATTGGACCATAATAAATTGTTTTTGCATCGTAACAAATTCTTCCTTGTTTGACATATATGAAATATCATAAAGACAGAACTATTGTGTAATTACTCACGGATTTCCCTGTTGGTTATAGAAGTTAATTATGATCGAATCTCCGAGATTCTCTATTGTTAAACAACCATGTTGAAGATGCATAACCCACACTGTAAAAAATTCTTGGGTAATTTTCCCCTAACAATAAGAGGCAACTTTGTTTCCATCTATTTTGAAGGTAATTTTACTTTTGATTGTAATAATACTGTAGGAATTGTAAAATTACATTCTAGGGTAAAACTGAATTACCTTTTGTAGGTAATTTTTCTTTCCTCATTAAAATTACCCATTACATCGCTCCAGTGGTATGAAATAATTACCCACACGAAATGTAATAATATCTTTAAAACACTAAATATTACCCTACAGTATGTAATTTCACCCTGGAAATGCAAATGCAATAATATACTTAGGATAGGTATTTCAAATAAAAACATGTTTACTGTAAACCTCATCATTTTAATAGTTAACCGAATATTACAAAAAAATACAAATATTACAATGAGAAATACAAAAAAAAAAAACTAAAAAACTAATTTGCAAAAATGTTATAGATTTATAGTACGAGGGTGGTCTGAAAAGTTTCCGACCTAACAAAGATACAAGACATTTTTTCTGAAATTTTTTTTTTATTTTTCAACATAGTCTCCTTGTAACTCTACACACTTCTCCCAGCGATGCTCCCATCTCTGTAACCCGTCCAAATAGTACTCGGCATTTTTCTCTGCAAAATAATTGTTCACGAAGGTGATTGCCCCTTCATTTGATGAAAATCTTTGTCCTCCGAGCGCAATTTTTAGATGAGGGAACAAGAAGAAGT
Source organism: Ignelater luminosus (assembly GCA_011009095.1). Taxonomy (NCBI): domain Eukaryota; kingdom Metazoa; phylum Arthropoda; class Insecta; order Coleoptera; family Elateridae; genus Ignelater; species Ignelater luminosus. Next base: position 17,625 of record VTPC01004133.1, read on the forward strand.
CGCTTGGGGCTAGATCTGGTGAGTAAGGCGGATGGTCAAGCGGTTCAAACCGTAATTCTTGGATTTTCGCCATGGCAACCGCTGAGGTGTGAGACGGTGCGTTGTCTTGGTGAAACAGGATTTTCTTTTTCTGCAAATGTGGCCGTTTTTTCGCAAGTTCTGCCTTCAGCTTGTCAAGTAATGATGCATAGTATGCTCCTGTAATGGTTTTTCCTTTTTGAAGATAATCGATTAAAATAACTCCCATGACTATCCCAAAAAACAGTCATCACTTTCCCAGCCGAAAAAACAGTTTTTGCTTTTTTTGGACCCGGTTCCCCCTTTGCAGTCCACTGTTTGGACTGTATTTTTATTTCGGGCGTATAATGGTGTATCCAAGTTTCATCTACAGTAATTAATCGGCGCCAAAACTCGGATTTATTTCGCCTAAACTGCGCCAAAAGAGCGTTGGAGATATTCATTCGAACACGTTTTTGGTCTAACGTGAGCAAATGCGGCACCCAACGCGCGGACAGCTTTCTCATGCCTAAATGTTGATTTAATATGTGGCAAACACGTTCTTTTGACATGTTCATAACCTCTGCTATCTCTCTCACTTTAATTCAGCGGTCGTCTAGCACCATTTGGTGAACTTTGGTGATGTTTTCGTCGGTAGTTGCAGTTTTTGGACGTCCCGAACGTTCATCGTCTCCCAAGCTCTTACGGCCACGTTTAAATTCAGCAGCCCAAAATTTCACCGTGGTAAATGATGGTGCAGAGTCTCCATACACAGAATCCAACTCATCTTTTATTTGCGAAGGCGTATTGTTTTTCAAAAACAAATATTTAATGACAGCTCGATACTCGATTTTGTCCATTTTCACAAAAAAACTCACATCAACTCACTCAAACGACTGTTACATAAAAACTGCGCGTCCAAAATGGCTGAAACTTTGTTGAGTAACTGTCAACAGATGAACAACGAAATTCAGTAGCTTTTATTTACGAGTGCTGCCATCTTCACGTTGAGGTCGGAAACTTTTCAGACCACCCTCGTATCAAACGTACCAGGCCCATCACCAATGTAAAAACTAAGGGATGCTGTTATTCAAACTTTGCCTCCTGGGCAGTTCCAAGACGTTCAGGCGGCTTTGAAAAATTCAAAATTGAAACACTGAAGAGTACAAGGTAGTTATGGAGAAGTCCTCACATCGGAAAAGATGCAAGAAAAACTTATAGAAGAAGAAGAAATGAAAAAAAAAGCTAAGAAGAATACAAGTGGGCCTAAAGCAAAGACAAGACAGCAAAGTAAGCCAAAGAAAACGGGCGGGATGCGCTTCAAAGGCATACAAAAGACTTGACTTTAGACCAGATGAAGTTAAAAACAAATTAGAAGAAAACTTTAGACCTATCACACCACCGGAACCCCCCACTAACAATATCGTAGTGGGGTCATGGGTTGCAGTTAATTACTAAAGCGAATGTGGCAATGTTATAAAGTAGTGTAGGGGCCAGGTAACGGCTCGAGATTTGAACAACGGAAATAGATATGCAGTCAAGTTTTTAGTCAAGTGTAATGCTGAAGATTTTTCCTGATGACGATGATACCGATTGGGTTGATGAAGAACAAATTTCCGAACTGCTTTCCATTCCTAATTTTAATGGCAGTTAAAGATTGTCGTTACCACACTTCTCAAAACTAAAGTTTATTTTTGTAAAGCTGAAAGCACACTTATTTTCATTAATTTAACCAGGACGGGACGGGTCAAAAAGTTTGATGAAATCACAGATTGAGCAATTGAATAACTACACAACCTACCTTTATGAAATTCCGTTTAAAAGTAAATAGTAGTTGGTGTTCTGTCTTGTGAAAACCGAAAGTCAATAAATGAACGTGTAATGTAATTTGATAATGGAATTTGTTCTAATTATTTCATATAATATAATCATTGTTTTCTGTTTTTAAATAATTAAGATATCCATTTGACCCACCTTATATGCAACGTTCTGTCTATTTGTTTATTCTGAAATAAATACATTTTGCATCTAATATATTAAAACACCCAGTATAACATAGAATCCGTTTGTTTCTTTTAATTTCTGTTAGGTTTTGAATCAAAACGTTATTCCAATATTATCACGAGTACAATTTATTAATTATTTTTAGTACTTGATTTTTAACTGGGTTTCATAGATTTCCTCGACTGGAAAAACAAACACAATTACCCACTTAAACTCTCATATTTTTTTTAAATTCGTTATTTAATAAAAATAGAAATCTCCCTGCTAAAAGAAAAGAAACAAAATAAGATAAAATAGAAATAAAAGAAGAATGTATACAGTGTGGAAGAACGTCAGATAGATATTGATTTTGTACAGGCAAACCTTCCTTTAGGTTAAGTACTCAATTGCTTGAATTCCTTTCATTTATTTCCGCTTTGTTATATTAAGAAAGATGCATTTAATAAATGTGATAAATTTATAATTGACCTTCTTGAATTTATAATTTACCAAGATATATTTTTTTCCATAACAATTTGGTGCTTTTGAGATGGTATTACTAAAAAGCTTTTATTTTATCTCCATCTATGGAGATATGACGTTGAATTTCAGGGGACGCGTAATTAAATCTTCGTTGCATTTTTTGTTACATGTGTATATCAAGATTTTAATTTACACAATTGCCCACAAGTTATTATCTTCCAGCACAACAAACATTTTAATTTCCATTTTTTATATTTGCCTTTGAGTGTTTGTTAACGAATTTTTAATGTTTTTAAAAATTGTAATACCTTTTATTTTAGTGGTGTATATTTAAACCTCATTAAAACGAAACATTGTGCCAAAAATGCTGATGTGAGGTTTTTTCCCACCGGTTCTTTGTGCATGCAAATTTCACTCGTTATTTTGTCAAATCAGGAAGCGCTTGTTACTGCAAGTACTTGTGAACTTCGTGCTCTAATTTCATTGTGGCGTCAACCAAATGCGGAAAATCCATTCATTCTACTAGTAGTCTGACTAAATTTCATTACTTCTATACGAATACACTAATTTTTATGTTTGTTTCAGGTACGTTCCTCTTGCCAGTGTAACTCTTTTTTATTGAATATAAAAAGGAAGCGGTCTCGTTATTGTTATTCGTAAGGTCAGTATAAAGAAAAGCAATCACAAGTTTGGAATAAAGTTTAAAATGCTACAGTTATCCTGCGACCCGCAGGGTGTTATTTTCTTTAGGAGTTTGTTTATACTTCACAATCATTTATTTCGGTGCCAGGCGAAAATTTCATGTCAGAACTTTACGTCACTTCTCATCTAAATGTAGATGTCTCTTTGATATCATAGAATATGCAGGGAACACCATTTGCATGTTATATAAAATAAAAGAATGTTTTGTTACTCAACTGTCAGTCAACTGTCACGGATCCTGTAGTATTTCGTTTGTAACCAAAATTAAATTTTCTAGTGTATTTACCTTTTTAGTAAAGTTTAACGCGTGCTTTAATGTTATAATCAAAAATTAGCGAAAGCGTTAAAAACCTTCTGCTACGAGTGCTTGCTTGTTTTGTTGTTGGATAATAAATAATATATGGACGTAATTTATTTTAATTTGGGAGACTCATATTTAAAATTCTGTTTTATTTTCCTGGTTACACCCACATTTTAATGTTGAAAAATGTGATGTTTACATACTAATACATAACTGTTAACGGCGGAACGAAATTTTCTTCACTGTTCTATTTTAAAATTAAATTCTTACTTGCCAACTAGCTTAAGATTGATTGCTATTTTATGTTTCTATTCTGTTAAATCCGGAGAAATTTGTATGAAGGAGAAAAGGAAATTTTACTAGGGGCCTACTGGCTGGTAATCGTCAATTTCTTTGCACAGGGAGTTTATTGTCACGAACCACCCACTTGAGATAATCCCAAAGGTTGAAGTACTATATAGAAAAAAAA
>VTPC01004133.1:34332-59154 GCA_011009095.1 Ignelater luminosus
GTTGGCCCGGAAAATGCAAAAAGTTTTCTAATACTGAGCTTTCTGCGGTTTTCAAGTTACAAGATTCTCTTTTTGTCAAAGATGATTTAATATTTTTACAAAATAAACTAGTTGTTCCAAAAGCTCTTAGAAATTTCATGCTTAAGAAATTACACATTGCTCATTTTGGCATTGAAAAAACTAAGGCTAGGGCTCGTAAAATTTTTTATTGGCCAGGTATGTCTGTGGACATTCAAACTTTTATTTCAAAATGTAACACCTGCCTGTCATATTCAAGAAATACAATTAAAGAACCTTTAATTCCTCATGATAGGCCAAATAGTCCATTTTGTAAGGTTGCTTCAGACATCTTTACATTTAGTGGTCATGATTATCTGGTAGTAGTTGATTACTTTAGTAATTGGATTGAACTTTTTCAGTTAGAATCCAAATGTGCATCAGAGATTCAAGTCCCAGATATAGTCAAACTAATGGACTTGCGGAACGTGCAGTCGGTATTTGTAAAACTATGCTAAAGAAATGCATTGATACTGATAGTGACATTTATAAAGCTATGTTGGAATACAGAACAACTCCCCTAGCAGGTCTAAATTTATCACCAGCAGAACTTCTCTGTAAAAGAATGTTGCGTACTACTCTTCCCGTTTCCTCAAATATATTAAACAAGGAACCTCATATAAATCTTGAACAGTTAAATACAAAAAGGCTAAAAGCAATGAAATATTATGATCAACATTCACAGCACCGTGATGTCTTTAAGGTGGGTGATAGCGTTTTGTTGCAAAAAGAAAAGGGCAAACAATGGGTGCCCGGAGAAATAGTAGGTAAAGCCAAAACCCCTCGTTCTTATTTTGTGAAGGATGAGTTTGGTAGAGTATTGCAGAGAAATTCATCTTTTTTGAAAAAGCGGCTGTCTAACACAACAGCTCATTGGCGAGCTATTGATTTTGATTTTGATGATACAGTTGAGCCTAGTCCCTCTGTCTCTTGAGTGCCTGAGGTTCAATTAATGGCAATAATTCAGTGCCACAAATAACTAGAACTGGTAGGGTTATTAACAAACCTGTCAGATATAGAAATTAGTACTTAGGTTGTAAGAAATATTGCAATGCTAATTTTGTGCGTATAACTAAGAAGGAGGAGATGTGTGGAATGTGAACGTGTGCAGAGTGTTGACATGTGAGTGGTGTGAACATGTGCTTAGGCACCTGCGCACAACGGCAGACTCGAGTGAAAATGAACGAGCAGCGTTTGATGTACGTTTAATGATGTTTGTACAATTCAACAATCATTGTTAATGTTGTTTAATAAATAATACATAATAGAAGTTTAATATATTTATTACGTGAAATATAAAAACGTAACAGACACATTGTACTATTGCATTACGTGTTCGTCAATGTTATTATGTAATTTGAAAAAAGCCGCATAAATTGGAATTGTCAGCTCAGTTCATATCGGAACACTTACTTCATAATGCTGACTTGTAGTAGCATTTATGTATTTTCAACATTGTCGTGTGTATAATTTGAACAAAATGCTCTTATTATTTTAATTTTCAATATTGTTAGTATTCTATAATATCGGGTGCAATCATTTTACTAAAATGTATAGACAACTGAAGCTGAATACAAAAATTGTAAATTATTACCAATTTCGTTGAAATCAAATCAATACGAGGGCGGTTCAGTAAGTACCCGTGTTTGACGACAGAAGGCGTTCCTGAGGGAAGTTGGTGTTATCATCGTGTGCTGCCATCTATCAAACGACGGTATAACAAATTGCAGACTGATTGATAGGTTAGTTTGGATTTGACAGCCATTTGAGTAAGACGTGTTTCGTGATTTTAGCTAAGATGGAAAAAGAGCAGTATCGTTCGGTAATTCGCTTTCTGTTTTTGGATGGGAAAAAATGCGAGGAGATAAAAGCAAAGTTGGATGCTGTTTATGGGGACACTTCGCCATCTATGACCACAGTTAGGTATTGGTTCAACGAATTTAAACGTGGGCGAACATCCGTTTTTGATGAGGAGCGACCAGGACGCCCGGCAGACGTGGTTACCGAGGAAATCATTCAAAAAGTCCACGACATGATTCTCGCTGATCGACGAACGAAAGTGCGTGAAGTAGCAGAGGCCGTAGGTGTGTCGACCGGAACAGCAATTAATATTTTACATGATAAGTTGGCGATGAAAAAATTGTCGGCGCGATGGGTGCCGCGATTGCTAACGGTGGACAACAAGCGGATGCGGCTGTTAACTTCGAAGGAGTTTTTGCGTCGAGTTGTCACCGTTGATGAAACCTGGATTCATCATTACACACCAAAAACTAAGCAACAATCAAAACAATGGATTTCTCCCGGTGAATCTGCTCCAAAGAAGGCGAAGATGGTTCCATCGGCCGGAAAGGTCATGGCGACAATTTTTTGGGATGCGAACAGCGTCATCCTCATGGATTTTTTAGAAAAAGGAAGAACGATCACTGGACAATACTACAGCGAGTTATTAGACAGCTTCGACAAAACATTGAAGGAGACACGGCCGCATTTGGCGAAAAAGAAGGTGCTATTTTACCACGATAACGCACCAGCACATTCATCCGGAGTTGTCGCCGCCAAACTGCATGAATTGCGTTATGAATTGCTGCCGCACCCCCCGTATTCACCCGATCTGGCTCCCTGCGACTTTTTCTTGTTTCCTAACATGAAGAAATGGCTCGCGGGAAAAAAATTTAGCTCAAACAAGGAAGTCATCGCCGAGGTAGAGGCGTATTTTGGAGAGTTCGACAAATCCTGTTTTTTGGAGGCAGTAACGTTGGGAGAAGTGTATATTTCTAAAAGGAGACTATGCTGAAAAATAAAAAAAAATTTTTGAAAAAAATTGTGTCTTCATTTCTAACACGGGTACTTATTGAACCGCCCTCGTACTATACTAGAAAGAATTCTGAATAAAAATAAAATTTCATCGTGTATTTTTGACAATTAAATAGTTAGAATATACAAAATATGATTTCTCACCGTTTGTTATTAACAAATGGTAATTTTTAAAGTAATAATAACATACGACCCTAAAGTTTACATTTCTCGTGCTTGTGTCATCAGGTGGTCCAGCTGGAATTATAAAGGGTTGCTTTTTATTGCTCACAACGGAGTGTCGGTGAAACAAATTGCAAAAAAGTTACCGAAAACTTTTGACAATTGTTACGTTTGGAAAAAAACCACGAATGTATGATGTATAAATTGGTCAGGGGTTGGTTTTCCTTAGGGACTTGACGTTTTGCTGTCACCATTGAAATATATACGTGCAAAATGGTAGTTGGTCTGGTCCCGATATGGGTCATAATTTAGTTTTCGTGTAATTGGTTTCTGGCGTTTTTAAAGCTTATCGAACGAAACCTGGAAAGTTGTGCAGATAAGTTTAGAGATTTATTATATGTGTCTGTTATGATTAAATATAATACCTAGATAAAAGCATCACGAAAACTTTTTGTTAGTTTTTTTCCTATTTTTTTTTTAAATTTTATTGTTTACGGATTCTTGAAAACTGTTATCCGTTTTGGTTTTAATCGATAAATAGTCTCTAATATTGCTTTGTTCTTCAAAATAAATCTCATGCTACACGTAAAACCAACCTGTTCTAAACGGCAAGATGTTATATCGACAAAACACACGTTTTCTTTAATCCCCTAAAAGAAGTCGTCTAATAAAATTACGGATATGGACACGTTTTCCCAGTGTGGCTTCTAATAAGACATCGCTTCGATCATGAGCCAAGCTGAGAGCGAAGCTTTTAGTATTTCAGTAGATTTTACTTCTCTATTTAGGACTTTCAATTTGTGTCAACTTTATGCAAAGTTTCCACCTAGATAAAGCATCGTACCTTGGCCCGCCTTCATGAGACACTCCATCCATTACACTCCATCTTAACTTTGACAGCGGCGAAGACTATCCGAAGTTTGCGGCTTTGAAGGATAACGCCCTCATTTACATATGCAACAAATCGGCAATAAATATAACCATTTAGTTGGAAATCTCTCTACGGAACAGACGTTTTCGAAGTTGGGGGAACTAAAACAGGTGATCATTGTGCTACTAAAATAAATGGTTGCCTTTAATCACTGCAAATGAACGTTTGAATTACGAAGCAGGAATTTCAAGCGGTCTTATTTGACAATAAGCGGGAAATAAAAAGGGCGATGATATTTTAACGGACTTGCGCTGTACGATTGGTGTGTATGCAAATAATGGCGGGTTGTTTTGTTCGTACGCGTAATTTGCAAATAAAGCCCTCTATTCTGAAATACATTTAAATATAAAAGCATCAAACGGCACGGGTAATTCAGGGCTTATAAGAGCTTGCACATACCAAAGCCGCGCTTGTTGTTATATTAAGCTGCAAACCCAAACGAGAACACAGAATTTATTCAGTTCTGCATGTAAAGCTCAAACGGATTTTCTTTAAAATCCCGTGCATAGTGCTAAAAAACACAAAACAATTAGCGTCACTTTGCAATGTTTTTCATGTAACAGTAGCCCTACAATATTTACCGTTTTTAATTGATTCTTTGTTGTAAAACTTAATCAAGCTGAGAAACGACATTAATGGGGGTCAACGATTACATCAGACTTAAACTGTCTAAAACAAAACGCATTAGCGTAACTTCTCAACACACACAATATGAGTTCTATAAGTGTCTGGTGGCGAAATATAACCCTATTATAGCACTTTGATTAAACGTATATGTAGCCAGTACCATTACAAGGTTTCGCTCCGTGAATCACCGCCCGGAATCCTTTAGCTTGCCTGACCGCAGCCAGCCTTCCCGTTCTGTTGCATTGCACGATCTACATTAAGCTCTTAATCCTACTTTCCGATCTTTCAGTAGAATTTTCAATTTATATTCCATTAGAATGTAATGTAACCCACGTTTTGACCACTTTTTAAAATCCCAATCCCAAGATCGAAAGGAAAAAATTTTTTCCGATCGTTCCCTACAGTGGTGCAGCGATGTTCTCCTCATGTTAACCGCATGGTGCCGGAACAACAGTAACGCTAGTAGGAAATTAAGTTTTATTAGGATAATAACCGTTGACCCTTAATATAACTCCAGCAGGTTCAGAGTATCCGTTGTAAAAATACTGGGTACATTAGTTGTATTGTTTTGATTATTTGAAGAAATCTGATGGGTTTCAAGCAACTTCTTGTGCTGTATTTTTCGTAAAGCCTGAAAAATTGTATTTCTTTTTTTTCACAAACTAAATCTTAGCTACACACGGAATGTCCGAAAATAAATTGTTTCCTGCGCGATACCATCAAGATCAGCACAATTTCATGTTGGCGTGAACTAAATGAGACGTCGTTATTTTAGATATTACATCCTTATTTGTACACTAAGTTGGCGGTGTAATAAAAATTATCTGCACCGGTTTCGTAAAGTTTTGTATTGTTAATATGAAACAAGTGATGTCTTGTCTAGACACTTTAATTAAGTATTAGAACGGAATACATTACTAACACACGTTGTTGGTTGTTACAAATTATTATTAACGATGTTTGCTTGCCATGTGGTTATTACGAGACATAGGCAGTCACTTCAAGTTTCTTGATAATATCAACCGTAATCATTTCGATTTTCGATGTGTCTAATCAAGGTTTAAGTTCTTATTCTCCGAAGAGATCATTTCTGATGAAACTTGTAGGGCCTGAACCATTTTAGCGGAATTAATTACATCCAGGACTTTTCTAATCTCGAACGGGATCAATAAATATTATTGTCGTGTAGGTAGAAATGAAAGCTGAAAGTTTCTCTATATTTTATAGACGGACATGTCCCCAGTGGTAATGTGGTTTGGAAGCTTATGTATGACTGTTTGAAGATTTTTTTATAAAATTTTAATTATCTTCCTTTTTTTATTAGCTAATACTCCTAGGACTGATATCAGTTCAACATGTAAATTACGAATAAATAATGGAATGAGCAAATTTGGATATTCATATCGAATCAGTAGTTCAAGATTATTTTTAAAAAATTGAATTTTGATTTAGTTTGCTACGGAGGGAAAAATCCTAGTGGCTATCCGTATTTGATTTTATAGAGATTGTATTCAGAACTCAGACGGTCGTGTTGTAAAAGTACTGTAAATTCTGTAAAATCGAACTACGTCTATCTTTGACTAGTGCGTTGCATAACCAGAATATAAGTATCTAAATTCAATAGTTTTTTGCATGCTGCTCAACCTGTATAATCAGTTTCTGCTTGCATTGACTTCTGTATTTCCATTTTGTCGGATAAGCAATAAATTGTGATTTCTTAACAGTACCGGTTTGGTATTTTTTTACTGACAAATTCTACACTAAAATGTTTATAGTAACTGGTAATTTTCGGGTTAATCGATTTGAAAGCTCTTCAAGTTCCTATTCAAACACAAAGATTCGATTATGTGCTGAATATGTATTGCTGTTGATTTAGGATGAAGCTGCCCCTCTGTTTATATGAGGGTTAACATTTTAATATTTTGTTTAAAGTTAAAATTTATTGGCCAAATCCGTCTTTGAGTTTAATCTATTTTACATTTTTTTTTACAATATTATTCCGCTTTTTATAAAATAAAACTTGCACGTAATACCATCACTATCTAAAGCTTAATATAAGAAAAGAATAAATTAGAGTTTAGTTAACATTAAGGTTTTTGTGGAATGGTTCACAGGCCAAATATTCAGGAAGTTATTCATCTAATATTTCTCTTTTGGTGATCAAATGGTCTGTCACATTAAACTTCCAGTTTCATTATGGCCACGAATACCTATTTCAGAAACTACAGCAAATGTGTCACATTGTTAGATTATTCTGTTTGGTAAACTTTCAGACTGATTTCCGCAACAAAATTTATGTATAGACTAATTTATAATTTTTCTTGGTTTGACCGCGATTTGGATCTCAAAGTGAGATTATCTTCATAATAACGAAGCTCTCGCTTCTCTGCTTGTTTGCCATACTTTGCCCCAAAAAATGTAGACCACTATAGTAGACATAAGGCAGATGGATGTAGCGCAAAACGACACCAAGCTATATAGTTTGATACATACCAAAACATACAACTATGGAGAAGGGTCTAAAATACGAGAATTATTTGCATCATAAGAATGGAAAATTATGACCGCAGGAACTGTTGAGGATCTTAGACATTTTTTGAAACTCGAACTCTTTAGATAAGACGCATTTAGAATTTTGAAAACTGACAGATAAATAATAGAGATGTGACTGCTCAAAAATGCTAAATGCTCTCGAATATTGTGTAGAAAATCTTTGACTTCAAAGAATACAAAGTTTAGGATACTATTTAATCAAGTTGCCACCAAAAGGTCAAACATTTGAAATTATTTCAGAACGCATTTTGTTCAAGAAAGATTAAACCTTTTTACTGGAAGTATACTTTCGCTTAAGAACATATCTTTGATTTTTGCTTCTACTTTTCCAACACTTAGTTTTCGTGCTTTATTCTAATCCACTATTCTTAGATATAATTTGCTACTATTTTCTATCATCTGAGAAGGGTGCAATATTCTAAATCGTTATATTGGAGGTGATACCATAGCAGATTGGTGTGCCTGACTATATTACTATTATAAGCTGCCCAGAAAACAAATCCTTATTCAATGGCTCTTATTTTTTTATTATAAAATACAGACTAATCTAGGTCAATTCAATGCTTATGGTTATTCAAATTTAGCGAGAACTTTTCAAACTGTTCCACCAATTCTAAAATCTATCGGTTCTTTGTTGGTATGTAATTTGGCAACGCCCATGAAATGTCTTACTTCTAGTAGAAATTGCACAAACCGATAATCACTTTACTTGTTTTTCTATGGCGTAACTCGTTGTCAAGAACCACAAAATTGTTTTTAGGAATGGAGATCTCTACAATTAAACAATGTACTATGACAACTATTACTTCCGTAGAATTCTAATTGTGATGCTCGTATGTTGCCCAGTCTTCAGAGAAGGCATGGAGACACGAGCAAATATGAATATTGATATTAAAACATTGACACGTAAGTAGGAAGATATTGCTAGATGTGAAGCGGATACAAGGAGGTGTTCTGAGTAGGACTTCACCGTGTAGCATGAGGTCCTAGACAACATTTTTGTCTTTACTGTTGAAGCAAAAATCCAGCATTGAGAAATATTAGCTTGCAACTACGCAGAATCGAATCTTTGGACTTAGTTTCGAACCTGTTAACGATTCTGTAGAATTATTTACTTGGAAACGAAATCAAAGTTAAGTCATGGTCATTTTGACCTATATAAACTAAATCTCTCTATCCTTTGAGGAAATGAAATTTAAAATATTGAAAGGCAGGCAGTACGGTAGTCGCAAAAATGATATAAATTGTGATGAGGAAATGCAGTTTGTTTGGCAAAACCAGAAGGAAACGTTGAAGGAACGGTAAAGCCGCTCCGTGCTCCAGGTCTCCATTAGCGGGGCGGCGGCGACACTGCCTTAGGTATACTAAGTCAGCAACCCCGAACGTTCTATTTCTACTACGAATACAATTTTCATTTTGGTTTCCAGCTAAGTTTTGAGTAACAAACACGAAAACCTCTCCAGAAGACAATACCTATCTGAGATTTGTTAAGACTTTACCATAACATTAATAACAAGCGCTAACTTGTAGGCCATCTATGATTATTTGCTCAAGAAATAATAAGTCTGAAACTACATTCGGAGGGTGCGATTATTTGCATGCCTGCAAACTACAATTTCTCGAAATTGAGAAAAAAAGTCATAGCACATAAACTTCCTTAATTCCAGGGCCATTTAGTGGAGTGACGTCAGAGTGCACTAGGGGACGGCTGTTTGAATTTCATTGTAGAAGTGGACTTGAAGGTTCATTCTTTCAGCGATTGAAATAATCTGTTTTGCTCTGTTTATGAAACCCACACATCTTTTTGAGGAATCCTGACAGATTATAAAATTTCTCCGAAAACGGAAGTGTTGCACTCACATCTATAGTAAAGTTCTACCAATCATGTTGCAACAACTCAAAGCGCATAAAAAGGCAAAACGTGGATATCATCGAACTTTGCTGCTATACGTATCCAGACATGTTTGCTTATTGTTTGCAGTGGAAATGGTCAAAAAAGTGATCTCTAGTTTGCGGGATTGGAAAGTTAAAAGCCACTGCATCCAAAATCCTAACGGGTATAACGTTTCTAGTGATCAGGTGCTGATGTCTGAAAAGTATTACCCGACTTTTGTTGAAGTTTTGAAATTTTTGTGTGCAAAAAGGTTCGAATCCTATGCGAATAGATGACTTCTAGCATCACACAACCCGATGATTTAGAACGCAAGACGTTGTCGAAGTTGAAATGTTTTTGTTCGACAAACAAAAAATTTTTTTCTTGGATACCCCAAAGAGGAATAAGATCGTGGGCTCATAGTTAATATGCTTACTACTTACATCAGAATATCTAGTCGAAAGTATTAGATATGGAGAAATGAGTTTTCTGACTTGAGACTTCACTTTAACATAAAGAACATGGTTGATTGATCAAGTAATTACAGGGGCATCTTTTATGTCTACGAGGAAAAAAATCGAAAAACCAAATCGCTTTTCATAAGTGTTTTTCAATTTTTTGTAAATAAGAAAAAAATATTTTCTATATCAATAAATGTAAAGCTTTATTAGATTTTGTAAAATGAAAGTTTGGCAATACAGAGTACAGAAAAATAATCTTCCAATAAAAAGTAATAAATGAAATGTTTGTTCGGGAAAAAAGTTTTTTTTTTCTTTAAAAACAATTCCTGACATGAAAATTGAATTTAGTTTACGATAGTATTAAATTGGCAACTTTGAAACATTTGTCCTGTAATACGTAAATAGTCTTAGTGAATTCAGAGCGAACTCGAATTTAATTGTGGTGCTGCAGAGTACCACCATTAGTTAATGAAGACTAATGAGGTAGTAGTGGTAGATGTAATGTTTTTCTCGTCTGTAATAATTATTAAACTTGTCTCTCTATTTTCTTGAAGCTATTGTATATAGGAAGCTTCTACTGATAAGGATAATCTTATTTATTAGTGCTAAATGCTATCTTAAACATCTTTCCTAGCTATTATTTTTAGATTGAAATTTTACGTCAAGTACAGTTTTACATCTGGAAGAATAATTCGTTGTTAATGATAGCAATGAGGAATGGATAATCAATCTTTTGGTGATGAATTATGAGCGACACTCACTTGTCAAATTTGTTTTTTAGATTAATTGTGTAACTCCCCTACTACACCGGACACCATTTCGTGTATTCATATAAAAATGAAAAATTACTGGACATGCTAATGTTTTCGCTGTTTAAAACGAATTTTCTAATAAAAAAAGTTACAAACTTTGTTGAAATACGTAATATTGTTTTTTGTTTTTTTAAATAATAGTTTGCTACTAAAAGGTTTTATGCTGTCATAAACAGGAACGAATAAAAAATAAATAATTTTACAACTGGATAACGTTTGTGATAATTTTTTTGAAAAATGTATAAACAGTTTTAATATAGAAAAACGAAAAGTTCTAGAAATAAGACAAGTAAAGGTCAAATAGCAACTAACCTGACAAGCACTTTATATCCTTCGTTGGCTCATCTTCCTCGTCAATAAATAATGCGGAAAAACAGCCCCATTATATGGATTCCACTTTTACGAATCCTCGCTGCCCAAATTGCTTATCGAAGATTTAAGAATTGTTACAAATTCTTTTTTTTTGCTACGGCCTGTTGGGAAATGATAACGTCTCTCAGACAGTACCCCTTGAATTTTAGTATAATTATGTATTAATAATTCCTAGCTCACGTATCCGTTATTGTTAACATAGCAATAACCAGCAGATGCTCCTTAAACTTAACGGATCTTCTAAACTGTCTTTATTTATCGATCACATTTCGATAATATATCAAGTTGCAACTTTACACAAAGGAGGACATTAAACATTCGGATTTGGTTACACTAACTTGGAAATTGAAACATTTTACATTTTCAGAGAAACTTCAGATGCTGCCGCTTTAAGTAATCCGGCTAACTTTATTTGTCAGTATACAGGTGACAAGTCTTAAACTTTCTTCCTACGCAGAAGTGGTTAATAGGTAACGTTTTTCCTTTTTGACATTTTATGCTATAACGCTTTTAATACCTGACAACTTCCGATGCTTTGCTTTTATGACGTCGATTTATCTTGGAAGTGATTTATAAATTTTAACAAGTACTTCAAATGTTCTCGCTAAGTGTTTTTTAGCGTGCTTGAAATTTTTAGTTAAGGAAATTAACGATTTAAGTAGGAAAAAATATGGAAACTTGTTATAAAATTCAAAATGATAAAGGTCAACCTCGGGGGATTTCAACGTCATGTTCGTGGACGATTTGCTGAAGGAAAACATTTTAAGATGGGTTTTAAACTTTCCCGTTGCAGTTTAGGGAATGGGTGCATTTTAATTAGGCTTAAGGTAAATGACGGGTAAAACTTTATAATGGAATACTCAAGACTTTAAAGTTTCTTCTTGGAAATGGAAATTAGAAATCTGATAATGGATATTGACTATAAATTTTAGTGTTTGTTATGCAGTCAAAGCGGACTGGGATTATTAAATCTGACACACCAAGTGGACAATTTAATCCGATTTGTTCAAGAGTGACATAGGAAGTTTGATTGATTCTTTTAAGACTTTTGTAAAAATGCTGCAACCGTAATGTACATGTACATATACGTATGTGCCACCAGCTTTTGTTTAATCTGTTTTATAATAACTCGCTTATGAATTATGTATGTATGCTTCATCGACCTCTTTATTATATTAAAATCATAGTATGCTATTTCTTTCATATTTTGTTGGTTTTATTACCCTATATATTAACTTTCATTTCTTCTGTACATTATACCGAAATCTGTATTTTTTAAATAGTGTCAGAAGAGGTTCTTTTATTATATGCGATGTAAACAGTGATTAAAGAGATTAACAGAGATTAAAAATCAAGATACCTCAGATATCTCTCTGATGCGTTGCTCTTAAACACTTCAAATTGATTTGCAAAACATTTGAGGAACTATACAGGGTGTTAGTGAACTAATAGTAGTCCGGGAAACTGGTGGTAGGGGACATCAATACAAACAGAAAAGTCTTATACAACCATGGTCAAATCTCAACGGTTTTCCCAGAAATGATTAATAAAGTTCCAGACTTTCATACGTTATTATTCAATAACTAATGTAGATTCCACTGTAAGATTTGTTCAGAAGATTGGTCTCATCCAGCCTAATAAAAAAGTATTGTAAAAGTTTTTTGTAAATTTATTAGTTTAGCCACAAAAGAACAAAATGCATTACGAAAAATGCATGAATGAAATTACTAAGAGAATTGGCAACTCTGCATTAGTTGAAAAGGAAATTTCCCTTTCACACTTTCTCTTTTTTTAACCATAGTCAAGCCAGACATTCCAGTAAATTGCGGGTGGTTTGTTCCTTTTACCGTCAGCTATCTTCTTTTATCTTGGTCAAAGAAGTAAACCCATCTTTGTTCTGCTTTTAAGGTTTAAGTGCACCCCCTAGGAAGTTTACGTACAACGGTACTAGTTTAAACCGGAAAAAAGACAATTATTTGTACAGGAAATACGCTAAAATTCAAAACATCTGAATTTAGAGCAACAAACAAGCTTTTGCAACCAGCCATGTGATTGCAATCATTTCAGGTCTAGTTTCTTTTAGTGCGCAATGGACGCTTATTACACCCTTACTATTACTTTTCTAACATCTTTTTGCAATGCTAATAATTTAGATAATTTTTAATCAAGGAATACCTTGACATGCGAAGATGAGTGTAGGTATTTTTTAACAAATCCTCTTTTTCTAAAAAAAATTATTCAGACTTTCGATATTAACACAAAATAAAATCATAAGCAATCCAAACAGCAATTAAGCTTGTATTGTTTTCCAATAGACATTTTTCGGTAATCACAATAATCCCCTTTTGTCTAAGTATTTCAATTTACTCTGTATTATTAATTGTCTAAAATTTTGTTGAATGATGGTTTCTACCAAAGCCTAACATCCAACTAGCTACAAGTAACTTTTTTAATTTACTTTTTTCAATTATTCCCTAAAAACCAGCATTAAACAAAAACCACATTTTACGTAAATTTACATTACAACGATTTGTACGACACCGTTCTGTTGCTTAAAGAAGTAACAACCTACACCCGTTTTAAGTAGGTACAACAAACAGAAGATTATTTACGGTTTTATGACGAAGGATTCATCCCAGGTAAAACTTCTTAGGAAATTTAACTCAGCTTTGTAGTGATTTATTAGGGAGTGTCTAAAATAAATTTGCAAAAGGCTATAATCAAGGTTTTAGTGCGACACCGTTGCCAGATAGTGCTAGCTGTTTTTCACATTTTCTCGAAAACGGAACAAGATAGAAACAATTTTTACTAGAATTTTCTATTTCAAATGATTTTTCCTATCACCTGTTTCACGGAGAACTATTAGTTTACTAACACCCTGTATAAAGAATTTTCTGTCACTTCACTGTTCATGTATTATTAATAAGCATGGTGGTAGTCAGACATTTCGGAACTAGTAACTTGAACCTGGTATGGAGCTCCTGATATCAGACTCTATGGGAATCCTGGAAGATTCAAGGAAAGTCAGATAAAAGTTAAGGATATTGCTCGAAGACAAAACAGTGAAGGAAATGTAAAAAAGATTTTTTAGTGATAGATGGTAAACTTAAAACTGTCGGAAGCATCAGGATGTCAGATCTACTATCTAAACGTAGACGATTTATTAAAGATGAACAATATTCATGCATCATCTTGAATAATAACGAATCAGTATATCTTTCGCTTAGAACAATGATCGAAATGAAAAAATTTCAAAATGGCTAGTTATCAGTTGCAACATAGGAATACTCAATATTACATACCTATATATAAAATCTTATCTTCTGTATTTTCAACTTTTTTGTTTTTCTTCACCTTATTTCTTCCACTAAAATGTTAATTTGTTTATATACTTTTGTTACCTTTCTTCTCTTTCCTTTTGCCCAACTGTTTTTTTCTCGTCTACTTACCTCCTTTCCTACGGTTTCTGCCCTATTTGTTTTCTCTTGGTTTTTGGTTTGATCAGTTCCTTACACTGCCTTTTTGCTTTTTTTCTTGTTCCATGTTTCATCTTTTTGATGGCCTGTTTGAATTTTTCGTTTTTATTGTCTCTGTTTTTTCTTCGTCTCCATTTCTTTGCTCTTTCCTCTAGCCTTTCTTTTCATTCTTTTTTCTGTCAATTCTTTACTTGTATCTCATACGTGACTTCATCTCCGATTCTCCTTTGATTTTTATACTACATTTCTCTTAGTTTTTCTTTCCGTCTTTTTTGTTTTGCTCTTTCCTAATTATATGCTCTCTTTTTATTTTGGAAGACTTCTTGAACTTGAAATTAAAACAATCGAAACAGATCTTTCTCGCTCAATAGATAAATGGATGAGCAGATCTTACTGAAAAATTTTACATGGTAATGGTCAAGAATTAAGCGCTTATACAGGGTGATTATTTCAGTTGGAAGATATTAACACCACTCGATTCTCGTTGAGAAATTGAGCAAAAATGTTATAAAAATGTTTGTCTTAAACGCATATTTTTCGAAATAAAAGTCATTTAAAATTTTTAATACTTGAAACGCTGTATGAAAATTGTAAGTAGAGCAAGAATAGGTCATAAGTTTATTAACGGGGTTACCTTAGTAACATTTTTGCAAGTCGTTGTTATTAATGTGTCTAGGTAAATATAATATTGCAATATCTTCTACAAACAAGTAAATCAAAGCAATTCCATTATGCAACAGCCATTTTGCCAAATTGCTGATAAATAGGAGAAAAATATGATTGATTTATGTTTTCTGGATCCTAAACTATGGGTGATTACCTTTATTTAATAATTTTGGGCAATCAAGCAAATTATAAAAAAATATACGACTTTTAATATTTCCACAACCGAAGAGTTAATAACAGATTGGTACTAGAGTTTCTGCATAGTTTTTGATGCAGAATCGAGTAGCGTTGATATTCTCTACCTGAAATAATACACCCTGTATATACTTATCGATTCTAGATTTTCTTGTTTTTAATGGCAAGTTGTTTAGAATTTACAAAGCAAGAATATACATATATAGTAAATGATCAATACTTACTTTTTTCTAAGAAAATCCTTCCTTCTTAAAAGGGAGCAATTACGATGAAAATTGTTGAACGTGTTTGTTAAGCCAGTTGCTAAGCTTAAGTAAAAACGGTTGTAACATTAGAAAATACTCATTCTAGTAACTCTATTTTTCTTATACTTTTCTTTGATTTCTTTTTTATAGCATGGAAAATACACGTATGTATATTTCCGTGTTTTAGGAACTGACATGACTTAAGCTATTCTCGAAACCGTGTTGTTTGATTTGTTTATGTCTGGCAAGTTACTTGATTGATAATTTAATCTTTCCTTACATTTATGAATCTTATATCTTTTTTATATGCCCTAGTATTTATTTAGAATAAGAACGTGAGATTGCGTTACGTGTGTATGCAGCACCCTGTGTACGGGGGCATACACTTGAATGATAGAACCTACATACGTACGTACGAGGTAAGACTATCTACCACCTATTATGCTATTCAATGGTCATTTTCGTTATTAGTGCAGTTACAAGAGGCTGATTGCACATCATCATCCAATTTAATGACGAAAACAAGAACTTTATAGGTTTTTGATTATTATTTGAGGTCTAGCTTAAGTTTTCTTTTCCTATCTTGATACTTATTTATAGAAAAACGATAGTATTGTACAGGATGAGTCAAGTTAGATATGAATACAGAATATTTCAGAAAAGAGAAACCAGAGCAAGATTGGATTCATGTTTCGGATCTACTTTGTTCCACTTAGTTCATTGGTGCAATCACAATTTTGACTTATGCTTTTGCTATCGGAGTATAACCAAAAATTGATTTTTTTTAAACTTCATTTTGAGCGGCTGCATTGCGATTAGCCTACAGTCAAATCTTTGTTTGAAATATTTATCAATTTTTTTTGTTTCTGCTTGCATTTAATTTCCAAAAGAGCTCTGGAGCTGTACTTTGATAACTAAGAGGAACTAAGTAGTTTTAAGTTATGCATTAGTTGGAATTGTGGTTTAGGCTGCAATCTATGTCGAACTAAACTTCAATCAAAGAATATTTTCAGATTTTTAGTAGTGTTTAATACTAGATGTACATATAAGAAGTAATAATATAAGCAAACATATGTCGCCTATAATTTCAAGATTGTTTTGTTTGTATACAAGAAGGGGCATTTTGTGTAATTTTGTATCAGCAGAGATTTCTATGAAGATAGCTTGTAATGGGAGGAAATAATCCAGGATAATATAAGCAGTAATTTATTTCTGAATAAATAATCAACAAAGGAAAAGTTACATAACGATTAGAAAATATTTGTAGCATGTTGTTTTACAAAGTAAACCAAAACCAACAAATATTTGAAAATTGTTATTCGTGAAAATCTTGGCATTTTAGAGTTAATTTCCAGCATTATTGAGTGAATACCACAACAGTTTTATACGAGTTTTGGAAATTCCCAAACTAACTTGACTTACCTTTAAATATTAATCCCTTGTACCTTGTGAATTTGCCATTTCTCCTAAGTTTCGATTTTGACTTTAAATAATTCATATGTGATGTATATCTAAAACGAGCAGACTCGAATCCTTAGATAAACACAATACCTCCATTAACTTGTAATTTAAAATTAAGTGCCGCTAATGATGATGTTCTACGCGAAAACAAAAATCTTTTTTGGGTAATGAAAAGGAACTCTCTTTTATTAAGTCTTTTAAAAGCTCACGAAAAAGCGTAATTGAAACAATATTCGTTTTCTTTCAGTTCACAAATTTAGTTACAAATAAAATCCGGGTAGTTTGATATAAAAGTAGTGACGTGGAAGTGACTTGAAGGGTTGTAGTTGGTGGTATGTCGACAGCGGCAGTTGTTTCAATATTGGCAATCTTTATTTCACCGACGTGAAACCGAAGAAAGGGAAAACGAAAGAGTTTATCGAGACAGAAAGTAAAGCTCAATGTCGGTAAGCGGGGGTTTCCTCTAGAAGTGACATTCAGTCTAATATTCACATCCCCAGCAAAGAACTAGAAAGGAAATAATATAATTCTTGAGTGATATTTCATACTTCCCTAGAGCAACCGTAAAATCACGGTCGAAATAACATGGCAGAGCTTCATAACTTGTGCCAAGCACGACACCGTGGCTGCGACACATAGTTCATCTCTTCCAGTCAAGAGCAGAAACTTTCTCTTCGTCTTGCTCGAATTAGGTACATACTTCTCGGATTTCAGGCACTCGCCTTTAAGGATTCGTACCCGGCATTTAGCGTTGTAGCATAACGGTAATGTGAAGTCATTATCCTGTGAAATTAGCCTAAAGAAGTAAACTAGTAACATGGGAGTGGGGAGAAGTTCCTGCTGGAGGGGAGGCGTCGAGACGCTTTCAGTCCGTCACCGTTACCGGTGCGTATCGGAACGACGCCTGACTGCTACACATGCATGCGGCTTGATTTCCTAAACTTATCGGTTACTTTCGGATTTCGAGATATAAATGCTCATAATTTTTACATACGAGGGCAATAAATTGTGTAATAAATAATTCTGTCGTTGTGGTTCGACCGTTGTGGTATAGAGTTTCGTCTTCCAAAAGTATTTATATAGCATAGTATTTGTAGTTATATATAGATGAGATTGAATGTTTTATTTTTTTTTTTTTTGGTAAAGTTTTGATAGTTAACATTTGTTTTAATTTTTTTATTAATACAAATGTTAATACTAAAAGTGTCTGTAAATAATTTTAATTAACTATAATTTGTCAAAATTATTTTAGATATGCTTTTTTATTGTCAACAAAAAAAACATGCATAATGAATATAAACAAAATAAAGGAATTAAGGTTGATTATGAAAATGAGATGCTTTTAGTGCTAATCAGAAATGATGAAAAAGTAGAATTTTAAGATAAAGTTGAACCCTGTTTAAGGAAGAAGAAAAGGAAATTGAGTTTTCTTTTATTACCTAAACTAATTATTTCTATTCTTTTTTACGTGTTTTTCCTTTTTGTGTGTTTGAGCCTTTGGTTTTGTTTTGAAATAATTAACTCCTTCTTTTTCTAGTTTTACGATTGATTACAATACAACATTAAAATACCATAAAGAGGACAGGAACATGCAAAAATGAAAAGAATACCTTGCTCATTGTATTCTCTAAAATCCTTTTTTGTTAACCTAACAAAAGGGAAATTCATATAACTGGAAAACGGAAATGAAGAGTAAATTAAAAATGATAAATGCTTCATTTTTATAAAAATGATAATGGCAAACCGAAAACATTCTATTGTTATTCTTATAAATTTTGTTGTTTTAAACAATAGCCAAGTGGAATTATATAGAATAACATTAAATAATGTAGGCATTTAAATGAATCTAAATTCGAAAAATTGAAAAACATTCTAAATAATTCTAATTGCCAATTGTTATTCAGTCCATTATTCAAAGTGATAATTCAATTAATATGTAACTTTAAACATTTGGGTAAAATTCATCACCTGTTTTAGGACGGTTGTCGCCTACTAATGGAGGAAACGACCCACGAAATAATTTGGGAAAACTTTTAATTATTCATCCGAAATAACAATTTAATATTTGATCATTTCGCTCGTAGATATGTATACGTATTACTACCGTCAGACCGTGGGTTATATTGCAGAAGGTGAATAAACTTGGAAAGGTCCTTTGGGATTTCAGATTTTTTTCTAAAGAAATCTTCTTATATAAAAAGGAGAGCACCTTATGTTTATTTTTGCTCATTTTTTTCTTTATATATCAGTTCTGAAATAACTGTCAAAGTTTAAGCTTCTTTTTTATTAGAGTCGTATTTAATTTGGTCCAAAGGGAGAATGGAAAATTGACGTGGGGATGTTTTGGCTTTTTGAAATTGACCGTTATTTAGATCACCTGAATATAAATACAAAAAGTTTGTTTTTGTTACCTTTTTTCAATAGAATTCATATATAGCAAGATGAGACTGTTCACCATTTTGTCTGGAAAACTATCACATTTTGTTTTTAGGAATTTAATTTATTATAATTCTCGAAATATCTGATTTAGCTTTTCGGGTACATTTTGAATCCCGAATTTATTTTGGCTTATAAAGCTTTGTGGTAAGGAAAGCTTTAGATAAATCACAATGTGCGCGATTGTTTTATCGAAATAAACTTATCTAACCGTTTTCACTTTTCTGACTGTTTGGATAATTTTGAGTTTTGTATAATTAGATAATAATTATAAAATATATTCAGAAGTTATCTTAAATTATTATCAGACGCTTCTATAATCTCATCTTCTGTTCTAAGTTTTAATTTTCTTTAATTAAAATTACTAATTAGCTTCTTTGTTAAATTCAAGTATAAAAGATTTTAATTTTGCGTAAGCTTTCACGTTTCATCATCATTGAATTATGACAAATTTATTTAAATTTAGCTTACTGTTTTGGCATTATCCGTAAATGACTATAAAAGTTGTGTTGAATTTTCAGGTTGACATTACTGAAAAAGAAATTGACGTAGTAAACTTCGGAAGTATTTAATCAATTTAGGATAGTTTAATTAAAGAGTTGTCGTAAATTCGTTTAATTATATTGCGCTCGGTTCCAATAAATAATCAATAAAACCTTCATACGCTATAAAAATAGATTTAATGAAGTGTATCCTAACAACTGCGAAAAAATCATCAAAGTGATGACTTGAACTTCTACCGTTGAATTTACTAACAAGCGTTGACAATGTTTACCGTCAGCAACATTAATAACAATAATAATAATAATAACAACAATAACAACAATGCCAACAACAACAACAACAACAACGGAAATGGTTTGCGACTCTCTGCACAAGGGATGGAAACTCTACAAGCCTTCCTCCGAGATCATGGCAATGAATGTATACGTCAGTTCGTACAGGTATACTTTTTATTCTTTTTTTATTGTGTTATGCATGAGATGGACCATGTTGTTGCTTTTACCCTCAGCAGGCAAGCGCTCGTTTACGTTAGTATGAAATCTCTGAAGCCACAGTCAAGACCCTTAAAATTTTGACAAGGCTTTTGTAAGCTGCTTCTTTAGAAAACTATTGAAAAATGTATGATTTTTATGACAGGTAGAGTGGAGATTGGTTTTTTATATAGTTCCAACTTTCTCATAAGTTTTATTTTAGCTTTTTTATTTGCTAGATGGTTTTGTGTTAAAGTTAATTTAGTAAATAGAGTAAATCTGCCTAAAATCCATACTTTTTGAAATAATTGAATGATTATAAACAACCTTCTGTGTTTTATACTCTTATATAGTATAATAATAATAATAATAATAAAAGTGTACATATGCTATAGAATGGTCTTCTACCTTCTCCCTTGAAGCGAACGAACGGTGAGTTTGATGCCTTTAGCGGGTCACCCATCGAAATGCCGAACCGGTTGTCGGTCATTCATCACAGTTTTATTGTTAATTACATAATCTCTAAAAATCCTAAGTTCGCCTTAATGCTAGTACAGCCGTCACCATAAATATCGATCTTCCCCAGTGCAGGTCTTTTATTCTATTATCCTTTAAATTACAACTACAGAAACTCCACTTCGTATTTGCACCGGTTTTTTATGTTTTTGATGTCGAATATGTGTACATAGCCTTTTTTCCCTATCACCTCGAATATCCGCGCTAGAAAGGTCCAAGCAAAAGAAGTTTCGTCTTTGCTTTCCAATCTGAAACGTGCTCTTCATTTTAGAAGAAAAGCTTGATCAGACCATCGGTTACCGAGTTACAATTTTGAAGCGAACATTCCAGAATGCCCATGGAAGAAAGCGCAGTTAATCAAATCGAATCGAGACTTTTCAGGTGGGTAGACTAGCTCTCTGAGAACACTTATTTCAGACATTTTGCCGATAGGATCATCCTATTTTATTTAGCGAGAGTTGCAAAATCTGCAATTAACTCCAACGGTTTTTCGGACAAATTTGTTATATTTTCCGAACTAGGAGCAGTACAGTAAAGACGATTTGGTGACTTCAAACACATGCTGCTTTGCAGTGGCAGCTCCTGGTTTTGTCCGGTAGAACCACGCCCTTGCGGTTCACTGTGGGGCGAGGAGGGAGGGGGGTATAAAAATTTTAAAGTACAACAGTGCAAATTTCTGGCGATATTCGGGAAATTTTTCCACCTCAAATAAATTTGTAGCTACTAGATGTCTAGTGAAACTAAATCTTATTCTTATTTGCTGAATAATAGAGTCACAAACTTCCAAGGCTTCTGTTTTCTTATTTAGATGCTGCATGCGTGGCCTTTTTTGAGGAGGTGCGTCATCTTCTAAAGGTTGCATATCACTGTCAATATTTGCAACAATGTAATCCATTTGATTGGGTATTTTTTGTATTTCATTTTCAAAATTCTGTAAATCCTGTCTGATCTTGACTGGGTTGGTATTTGTCTTTTGCAATTGTTTAAAAATTATTTCAACGTGAAGCATTATTTTATGAAAAATTGTCAACCATAATTTAAAATTCTTGTGTCTTAATCTAAGTTTGTAGGCGCCGGCTCGTTCGATTGTTGATTCCGAAGTACTGTTTTCGTCACTTTCCAATGTTTCCATGACGCTTATCAGTTCTTTTCTGTATTCATAAACAGTGTTAACGCCCCGTGAATGAAGATTCCATCTAGTTTGCGACGAACGTGGTAATCTCTTTTGAACAATTGCACTTTTATACTTCACGTCAAGTTTCAAACCGGGCGTAGCGTAACTAACACGACGCACCCGCACCACGTATCGATGGTGACTGGACTGCAGGAGCCACTTCTAGCTAGGCTCAACTAGTTCGCTAACTCCCTCACCCGTCAACCCTCCGCTGAAGTCTGTAGCCCCTTAAAAGCGTTGGAGCCGTACTTTGACTGGCTCCAAACTTTTATTTTTATTATTTTGTACGCGCGGTGTTTACTTGTTCACTATATTTATTTTTATAAAATAACTATTTTTAATTTTTTAATCTCTGTAAAGGTTAGACTTTAACGGAGAAAATTTTAAGAGTATATATTATATTTTTCAAATTGGAAAATGAAATCTCTTTGTGGTGGTGCCATGGCTCCTTATAACGGGCCGCCACTGCTGCTTTGATAAAAGGTCTTTCGAATAAATCATTTTCGTTAGCATAAATGCTACAGGTGCTTTTATTTCTGAATCTAGCACAGATTGCAGTAAGGCGAGTCTTCCTCCAGCGGCATTCATACTAACAATGAAAAAAGATAAAAAACGTTCATCTTAATTTTAACTAGCTTTATATCCATCACGATTTACAATGTTCACAAATATTTATTTAAGTGTTCAAGTAACTGAACCTCAACTCAACAACCAACTCCATTTGGAATTTTGTATATTTATTCGTAATTTAAATTAGTTTTTCTAAAAGTTTTTCTAAAATGTTAATTCTATCTAGTCATTATTAAAGTTACATAAACAGGTTATCTATTAAAAGCGCGGAAAAACTACTGGTAACGAAGAGAATAAACAAAATTAAAACAGCTGCGTTCATGTTGATCATGTATTTGTTTTTAAAAGAACTTAATTGAGTTGAAATTCTATTTAAAAATTAAGTAAATCTAAAACATTTGAAGAATTTGAAGACGCAGATTTTACAGAAAAAAAACGATTTTTAATTTGTTAAAAGTAAAGCTTGAATTATCATATAAGATTGAAGCTATTGAAATGTGACAGCGCGGCATTCCCCTGTGGGAATTGAGCGTAGAGTTCATCGTCTTTTTAATTTACTTATCTGAGGTTAACACTAAAAGAGTAAAATGGAAACTAATTGATAACATGAATTCTAACCGGGATTAAAATGTCAAACAGACTTTTGAGTTGGACGCTGATGATAGTTTTGCTTATCTGAAGTTGTCCAAATTCGGAAAATTTGACTGCACTTGAAAGTTTGAATTTGTGCATCTGTAGCTGAGGATTAATTTTGACAAAATGTTTATTAACCATTGTCACTTTAATTTTGAACGTCTGAAATTCCTTTAAGATTTGTTTCTGAGATTTCAGAAAGTGATTCGTTTCGGCTTGTGAATTTCTGAGAACATTGGGCTTTATTTAACTCCCTTGCTGAATACTTTCAAAACTATCAACAGTTTTAGTGGATCTCTCTCTTCCTCCTCTTTGATTTATACCTATTGTAGAAATCATTTTGATAATATACTTTAATTGCTAGTATTTGACTTGCATAGTTTCAGATGATTTTCAATTAATCTTGCCAAAATATTCGAAGCGAAAATTAATCTTTAGAAGAAATTGAGAACTTTAGCAATACTGGGCTATTTTATAAATGGATTTTTTGCTTTGAAATTTCAATATTGTAAAGTAGCTCATACTTACTTTTTCAAGAAACTATTCACGAAATCTACGTAAACCTTTCAAGGGTAGGTATGCAATGCCTTCTTAGAAATCCATTTTGGAAAATGAAACTGCGATTCTTTTTTACTACTTTATGGTAATTCTGATGAACCACTAAAATTGAAATTTTGGCAGCTCTGCTTGTAAGCAACAGGCCCTATAATCTTGTATAAGTAAGCAGTTTCCGAAATCCCAATGACAAAACTGTAATTTAAATAACCCTGTACATACTATTAACTTAATTATATTAATGTACTTGGGTACGATTTATTTGATGGCCTTGTAGGAATTTACTGACATTTAAAGATTTAGCAAACTCAATTAAGTAGTACTTATTGATATGTAGATGTAATTAAATCTTTGTTTCCCAACTACCTTCGCCTCATTGTTTTGTGTAAGATTGGTAGTATTGGAATCCTGCGTAGAGTTTTAAATAAATTCACTGAATATTGAATTTTCTCGCGAAGAATTTTGAGCAAATTCGATTTGTTTCTTAATGTTATTTTGAGTAAAAAACATTTCACTTATTAGGTTAGGCTCAATTCCCAAACTATTATGTTTGAACAAGAATGCACATACTGAAACTGAGGGAAAAACAGGAAAGTTCTTTGAACTCGCAAGCGCAATTTTTGCTATTATAAAAAAGGCGCTTGAATCTAAAAGTTCTGAAAAGACAAATGCGTTCCAAGAAACGTGTACAGAGTTTTAACACGGATTTGAAAAAGAATTGTGTAATTGAAATTTATAAAATTTATTGTAATGACTTCACCAGAGCCGTAGCATTTTTGTTTCATTTTTATATCTTCTTTGTGTTCAATAATTGCTTAACTTTTAGCAAACGAAAAACTCTATTGCCGCTTTACGTGCCTTTTAACCATTTTATCATTAAGCAAACAGAAACTGAGTCGTTTAAAATTATAATTATGTTCTTCTTCTAATCTACTTTATTCCTAACTCTCCACTAAAAAGATAGATGAGCATGGTAACACAATACTCATTTTTAATGTAAAATGCTTTTCCATCCCCTGTTTCTTTTTCTTCAAGATACTGCTTCGTTTATTTATTTTGATCAATTTTATGCCAACCGAGCACTGTCTTTCTACATTATAAACGAGATCGCGACCAGAATACTTTATCTGCCTAAAGATTACATGAATTGTGCCTATTCCGACCGAGTCAATTATTTGATGCCACGGTGTTACCCTCCGTTGTAGGTCGTAAATAGTTGGCAAACGGCCAGTTTAGTTTTTGTACAGTCCCATTGTTTT
>VTPC01004133.1:59173-75195 GCA_011009095.1 Ignelater luminosus
CGAGCAGACCGGGGCGACACTTCGGTCGGATGAGTTCGGATCAACTCGGCAATTCTCGGAACAAGATACAAACGGAACGCACCTCGCGCGAACGAGACTGCCGCCAAGCCATAGACAATTGGCGCCAAGTTTAAAAAAAAAACTGAATATTCGCATTCGCGAATGTTCAAAAAATGACATTCGTTACATCACTACTACGTGCATCAACATTAAAAGTATTGTATTGAAAAAGTACAGTTTTTTGTCTTACAGAAAAAGTTTAGTACTTGGAAACAAAAAATAAATTTTTTTATTTTAGGTCATCAAGAGTCGTTTTAAAACGAACTTTTCTTTTAAGACCTTCCTAAAAAATATTTGATGAACTTTTTCATCACATTCCTGTCTTTTACTTAGACATTGAGGCTTTTTCGAGGAGCCTCGGATTTAAGTTTTAAAAGACATCATCATTAAGTTTTTTTCATTTTGTTTTTCTTTGGTTTCTTTTCGGGTTAATAGGTCGAAGATTTCGTGCACTTTACCTCAAGCTCATTTATTTACATTTAAACGACATTTCTTTTCATACAGTTTCCTACCAACTCTTCATTTGATTTATCTCCATGTTTCATAACGATATGGCTGTAGAAATGGCTAGATGGCTGAAAGATGCATCTTAAATTTACGAGCTAGCATTTCTTTTAGTTGACAGCCGGCGGGAATATTTACGTAAATTGGAAGTTTCGTGCCGAAAATTTTCTCCATGATTGCACCTATTGTGATTCTTCTTTTTTATAAAGCGCTGTTCTGGTGGAAAATTGAAAATTCAAACGGTTTGTTATTATC
This sequence comes from Ignelater luminosus, assembly GCA_011009095.1. NCBI lineage: Eukaryota > Metazoa > Arthropoda > Insecta > Coleoptera > Elateridae > Ignelater > Ignelater luminosus. The sequence goes on from VTPC01004133.1 coordinate 59,993, forward strand.
CTTGTTTCATTTTAGATATGAAAATCATCTTATTATATTGCGGAAAGATGAAAGAAAAAAGCGTTTTATTATATCTCGTAAGGAGATGCTCAAAGAAACGTTAATGCAAATTATGGCCAACTGTAATTGTGTTTATTAAGTTTCTTTAAGTTTGTTAATTTAACCGAATCTACCAAATGTATTCAAACTCCGGAATCTCATTTTATATGTAAAAGAGAAAGATTTGCAATGCAGAACCACGCAGGGGTTGTTATAGAACTTGTAAATGATTTCTCGGCCGCGGTTTATGTGGTTTGCAAATATTTATTTTGGAAAGAACAACCTCTCGGAATTACTTTTAGATTTTACGTTAAATTTGGTCTTGTTTAATTTTTATAAATCAAAAGTAAAGTTGAACTTGTGAATTACATGCATACAGGGTGTTTTAGAATATTTGTAATGCGTATTCTTACTTAGATAATAATTATTCAATGAATAGCAACTCGTTTTTCTAATTTTATTTATTTTTATTCACCCATCAAAATATTATTCTACATTATATATTAAGAGCATTTTTAAAAATGTTTTTGGCGAATCATAAGGTATCAAGAAATTTACGTTTTGGGATATTTTACAAATGATCTAGTGATATTTCGAATAAAATGGTTGAAGCTGGAGTGCCTTATGGATTTTCATAAAACGTTGGAAGTCTGAGTGCACATAAAACGTACGGCCTTATATTTACTACTGAAAAAATCGACCTGACAGCATCATCTTTAAAAAGCCAGGTGTATCGAAAGAAATGCGATTTATAGATTTATAAATGCGATTTCCTAAACTGTTTTTTACTGTGACGTTTTTAGTTAATGTTACGTTTTACATCGCTTTCAGGAATATTTTAGTTCGAGATGAAAGATTTTGAATAAGCTCCCACTTAAAATAAATGTCAAGAATTCGCTGTTCTGCTGTGGAAGTTTTGATATACTTAAGAACTTTTGTAGGCTTAATCGTTAAGTGCAGATGGCTCAATTAATCACTCTCTTTACTGATTGAATCCACGTCTCGAACAATTATTCTTCTAGAAAACAGCTGCTGACCTTTAAATTTTAGCTCACTTATTGAAGGTTCGTCGAATGCCTAATTAAAAATCTAATTTAATCTATATGGTTCTTCAATATTTTGTAGGAAACATTCCGGTTCGTCATTTATTAAATATGAAAAGTATTTCAAATATCACCGAATGCTAGCATTTTTGCATTGTGTGAGTAACAAAACAACGCAACATGCAAAATTGTGTGTTGCTCATTTTAAATTTAAAAATAATTCAAAAGCAAACTATTTTACTTTTAAATCGAACTGCAAGCTATATGAAATATTGCTGTGATATCAGAGAGAAAAGTAAACTACAAAACTTCAGTTTTGCATTTAAATTGAATGAATACATTGATGATTGTGCTGAAACATTTTATTGAATTCATAAGGTGGCCAAGTTTTCAAAATTCCCATTAAGATCCTTCCTGTTTCTGAGCTCGTTTCGTTCGCTAACAAATACTTTTATGAGGAAATGAAAAATTCACGTTTCTATGTTGAATGTGTATCAAAAATTCTGCCTTTTTTATACACCTACATCATCATTTCTCTTCCATCCGAGATTTTATGCTGCTTTAAGTTTTCCCTGCATAGCGAGAACAACCTTAAAAATCCTTTTGCGTGATAGCAACTAATGTTTAAAAGGATTACTTATGCACTATGCCTTTATATCCTAAGTTCACTTCCTCTTTGTGGCCGGTTTAAAACTATATGCCCATTTAAACTGTAGAGCCCTTCTTGATCCAAAGGATAAGCGGGCCGTGGCCACCCTCTATGTGCAGTTTAGGGTTGATTTAAAACGATCGTAAGCGATTGGCTTTCCAGGCGGAAATTTCGTGCCCCTAGATTTACTGGTTGCTTACTATGTAGATGGCATATCTCGGTTTATTTTAAAGAATCGAGAGTGAAATATTCGGGACTTATTTCGTGGCAGAAAAATTGCAACACTGACAGTTTTGCTGAAAGGGCATTAAATTTTATTCTTGTTTAAATCGGACAGGATTTACAAATATTTTCTAAATTTATCCTCAAAAAACGGTTATTATTGTAGATAAAGGCATACATACATAAAATATTTTGATGATAAAACGAGAGAAGTCCTTTATTTCCCTTCGCTATCAAGGACGGGTACAAAGGAAGTCAAATAAAAATTCTTTTAACATCCGTTATTAAATCCCATTGCATTGACATGCAAGCAGTTCCCTGCTTGTCAAAATATTTTGATAATCGTAGAGATACGCGTATGTATTTACGTGTAAATAAGGTTTTTTGGTAGGTTTTTTATTTGATATGAAATGTAATATCCGTTTTAGATTTATTGAAATGAAGTTAAACTTTTTATTTGTCACGCTGTTTTCATGATTCAACAAAACTGTAAAGGAAAATGTAAAGAATATTTGAAGTTGATGTTAATGTCGGCTTTGCCTTTCAGCAAAATCCAGTTCTTTGAATGTGGTACTCATGGTTGTAATAGTCATATAAAATTTTATTGTTTGAGATAATCACAAAAAGGCCCTAATATTCGGCGTTTACGGATACATCTCTAGGGATGGTTAACATTGGATAACTTCCCTGCAACTTCTGCTCGTGCAAGATGTATTATGTAAAATTCTACATAATTCGAGAAATATTTCATTATTACATTTTCTCTCTAATTATGTTGCAGGTCGTTTATAATAACGTTTGTTATTTATTAGAGATTAACATTTAATAATAAATTATTCTAGAATTACTTGTCAAATTTCTTTACAAAGATATATGTTTATAAAATACAACTGCGCACCAGGGTTAGCTTGCGATTAATCTTGGCCTAGCGTACATACCATAAATATAAAATACTATGGGACAGTCGACATTCAAGTACGGGGATGATTGGGATAATTGTAGGGAGTCCCCAAGATGTGCTTTGTGATGTCATACTGTGTTCTGGGTTTGCGGTAACTGTCCAGATGAGATGTTTTCGCTTTAAATGTAATTTGTCTAGTTCTAGTTGAAATTAATTATAATCTGAAATTTCCCGTAATTCAGTATTTGTTCCTTAAAAATATATGTTCTGCTCACTAGAAATTTACTTCTGCGCACATGGAATTTGTGGGATAAAGATCAATCTAACATGCCATGATAACAAAAGTAAATGGAATTTTTTGTACTTACACCAGTGATGAATAGATTAATTCACTATTTTGAAACACTCTGTATGTAAGGGTAATGGTTTTTTGAAAACAGAATCTATTCTCGATATTTTCAGATATTGGCCAATTATCTATGTCCAAGTTCTCCATCATTTATTTTACCACTTTGTTTTTCTGTCTTTCTGCACAATTGTAATCGCTCTTCTGCTAGTTGCGGTAACAGATTCTAACGTGCTAAGTTCTCTAAACGAACTACTGGAGTAGGTATTTGACGCTTTTAATTGCAAGCGATTTTTAAAATCACTGCTTTTCTTACAAACTGACGGGTCACTATCATGCCGCGTCCAGGAGCTTTTCAGGAACAATGTTGTTCAGCACTAACAAATGTTTTCGATCGACAGCATTGAATGGTAATTTATTTGTTAATAATATCATTTACGGTATGGTTATTGATAATTACGAGGGTGGTCTGAAAAGTTTCCGACCTAACAAAGATACAGGACATTTTTTCTGAAAATTTTTTTTTATTTTTCAACATAGTCTCCTTGTAACTCTATACACTTCTCCCAGCGATGCTCCCATCTCTGTAACCCGACCAAATAGTACTCGGCATTTTTCTCTGCAAAATAATTGTTCACGAAGGTGATTGCCTCTTCATTTGACGAAAATCTTTGTCCTCCGAGCGCAATTTTTAGATGAGGGAACAAAAAGAAGTCGCTTGGAGCTAGATCTGGTGAGTAAGGCGGATGGTCAAGCAGTTCAAACCGTAATTCGTGGATTTTCGCCATGGCAACCGCTGAGGTGTGAGACAGTGCGTTGTCTTGGTGAAACAGGATTTTCTTTTTCTGCAAATGTGGCCGTTTTTTCGCAAGTTCTGCCTTCAGCTTGTCAAGTAATGATGCATAGTATGCTCCTGTAATGATTTTTCCTTTTTGAAGATAATCGATTAAAATAACTCCACGACTATCCCAAAAAACAGTCGCCATCACTTTCCCAGCCGAAAAAACAGTTTTTGCTTTTTTTGGAGCCGGTTCCCCCTTTGCAGTTCACTGTTTGGACTGTATTTTTGTTTCGGGTGTATCCAAGTTTCATCTACAGTAATTAATCGGCGCCAAAACTCGGATTTATTTCGCCTAAACTGCGCCAAAAGAGCGTTGGAAATATTCATTCGAACACGTTTTTGGTCTAACGTGAGCAAACGCGGCACCCAACGCGCGGACAGCTTTCTCATGCCTAAATGTTGATTTAATATGTGACAAACACGTTCTTTTGACATGTTCATAACATCTGCTATCTCTCTCACTTTATTCGGCGGTCGTCTAGCACCATTTGGTGAACTTTGGCGATGTTTTCGTCGGTAGTTGCAGTTTTTGGAGGTCCCGAACGTTCATCGTCTCCCGAGCTCTTACGGCCACGTTTAAATTCAGCAGCCCAAAATCTCACTGTGGTAAATGATGGTGCAGAGTCCCCATACACAGAATCCAACTCATCTTTTATTTGCGAAGGCGTATTGCCTTTCAAAAACAAATATTTAATGACAGCTCGATACTCGATTTTGTCCATTTTCACTAAAAAACTCACATCAACTCACTCAAACGACTGTTACATAAAAACTGCGCGTCCAAAATGGCTGAAACTTTGGTGAGTAACTGTCAACAGATGAACAACGAAATTCAATAGCTTTTATTTACGAGTGCTGCCATCTTCACGTTGAGGTCGGAAACTTTTCAGACCACCCTCGTATACGTCTACTTTCCTTAGAGATAGTACGAACATTCGGTTCAGTGCTCTAAAGATTTATTTTTGATCAACTCTAAAAATGTAGTGTTGCAAGTACACCAAACAACTTTTAATACCTTCTTACCGTAATCTGGAACATCAAGCAGAAGTGACCACAATAGTCTGTTACCAGGATTTCTTTCGTTATTCCTGCTTAGAAGAATCAGATATATCAACGAGACCAAATACGAGTAGTATTAGTAATTGAAGTATGCCATATGCAAAAGTGTTAAATGATAAATTTTACAGGAGAAAGAAGGAAATAGTCTAAACTGCAGCAGTTTGCTTAAGATGACAGTGTTTCACTATAATAATTGTCACTGATAGTTCTGATAATGAAAATAGATAAATTCCGGGTACTTTAAAAATATTTCACACTTTCAAATATCAAAAACGTTTAAGTGCCAATTTATTATTTTTTTTATTAGACAAGGCCTCCTGTTGGGTGATTATGGTTTTATAAAAGTACTGGTTTTTGGGAGAGGTGTAAGGGTTCATGTCTTTAATTTGCTTGATTGCCCCTCGATTCCAAGGAAGTTCAGTTTGTTCGACAATCACTGTTTGGAGATATTGCTGGTTGACGGTTCTCTAAGGAGCTACCTCACAATAAGATGTCTTGATTTCAACTTGACCTAGGTTTTTTATCTACTTTTATCATTGCAGCTTGCGATGTACCCAGATGTTTAGTCGAAAGAGCAGCTTTTGCAACTGCTATCCAATTAGAAAACTTCTTGACATGAGCGATTAGATTCATTGCAACTTTAAGTTTTAGACCTTTTTTTTTGCCTTTTCAATGCAGTAGAAGTCTCTGTCTGTGGAAAAGTGTGCAACATTTCATCAGCATAGTCCTTTAGTACAATAGTTATATGTTGCCAAAAATCCCTGATTCTTGTTCTGTACACCGCAGTTATCAGACTAGAAAGTTAACTTCTTAGCTTTCAGCTCAGTTGTAATAAAAGTATACAAACAGCTCCTACTTCAATTGCTTGCCTGTTTACCTGCTGTTTCTTCCCACATATACATAAAACCTACTCCCTCATCTTACAAATTGATACCACGATCAAGTATAACTGTCTTTTGTAATACATTTGAGTATGAGTAAGGGTAGGAAGATAATCATTGCTTTTGCATGTCATAGGAAATAATAGAATTTGAATCTTGGTTATTCTTGATATTCTGAGCCATTATCATTTGAGTTGCTTTTCCTTTACGATGATGAATATCTCGTTTGAGTTCTTTCATGCGCTGCTCTTCGGGATTCTTATCTGTAAATATTGGAATTTTATACACATTACAACTAAATGTGTCAACTCGTGGTGGGGCAAAGACTAGACTAAATTATTTACTAAAAACTTTATTAAACCACTGACATGAAACAAGTGTCTTCCCTTGCACGATAAGTTCGTGTTTTTCAAGAAAACCATTATATAACTTTTGCACATTTAAATTGCTAGAAAGATACCTTTTCTTAGGTTGTTTTACACGGCCATAGTGACTCTCCATGCTCGGTATTGATGCAATGAATGTGTGGCCTTTTTCCATCTCGTTTGTCGCTAACAGAAAGATCTTTTTTGCGTTATTCCACAGGTTTGACAAAATGTGGTTATAGAAACTTGTACTTCGGAAGAGCCAGGAAGAGGTAAAATATATTTGAAACAACATCGTCGTCTACTGTGGCTGTGGTCATTATGCGTGCCACGTCGCCCGTTATTAATCAAAGCAGCCCTTGATATTCATTGTAATCTTTCATTGTATAGAAATCGCGGAGCATCTTTTACCTAACGGCCACAGGCACTTTCTTACAAACAAATGAACAGTTACATGTTACCTTCAGAAAGATTAATACATTGAGAGCTAATAGTAAGAGATTTTCTGAAAACTCATCTCTCTTGGATTTCCAGAGTTTCTATTTAATTGAGTATCCACTCTTACATTTCCAGGTCTTTGCGTTTTTTTGCCCTATCTTCTGGAATTTCCATTATCAATTTTTGAAACTACTTAAAACTAATTTATTACGTATTCACAATTAAACACCCAAACCACGCCTTTATAACACTAAGCTTCGAGGAAAAGTACTGTGGCAATTAGAACGTTTTGATTATTAGGTTCCTATTACTTGCTTTCAGTACTAAGACACTTCCAATTCTACATACACTATGCAAGTAAAACATGACACTTGGACGCTATTGCTCATATAAACAATATACCTTTTGCATATGGCACGCTTCAATTATGAAATGGCCAAAGCCTGATGCGTAAATAGGCTTGCATACACCACATTTTACTAATACCAAGACATTCTCTTATCTACTCTTCTCTTTTCTTCCTCAGCCTGTCTGACTTCCTAATGAAAGTCAAAATATCTGCCCAAACGAAAAATCTTAACTCCTTTCTTCATAGAATGACTACTTGAAATGTTTCAAACCTTAGACGTTTATTTCCTTTGCATCTCTTGAAGAAATGGAAGCAGTTACTCATGTAGGAAATCTAATCTAATAATGAATGCCTTTTTAATATACAGTGATCGTTTTTCATCCGAGTCTTCCCCATTAATGAGTTCTACTGGGTTCAGTGAGATTCGGCTACTTGATTTTTTTGCGTTTTGTGTGCCCATACATTTAAGACTGGCATAACTCGTTGCTATTATATTCTCAGAAAGCAGGTATTCTTGACTCAGCGTCTAGCAAGTCTTTCTGCTCTCTTGTTGCTATGAACCCCACTTTGCTCAGAAACGCAATCAGATAGATCTCTCTACAGCTTTACAATTATTGATAGAATTGTTGGGTAGTTGATTACAGTTTCCTTAGAGGATTGTCTAATGGACAAAAAGAATTTTGCTGGTTACAAAGACAAGATGATAATTGTGTCAAATTTCCCAATTATATCGTACAAATAAAAATATGAATATTAGTCAGGCACGTCCAAATTTTCGGACATACTTTCGAATTGATAAAAATCTGTTATGTTTTCTACCTTAAACTCATTACATTTAATCTAAAGCGTCCAATAAAAGCATGAAATACAAGGATTAATGTAGTCGAGTTGGCAGTTCACATCACTAGGTACTGATGACCATTTTCATTACTATGAGTACATTAGTTAATGCCATCAACTTCATGAATTATTATCGACACTGCATAGGAAAAGTAAAATTCTATATATTTTTGTTATTATTGTTAATCGAGCTAAATATAATTTCATTCATTACATTTTCCCTCTCTTCAATTACCTTGTTTTTATTTAGAAAATCTTAAAACTGACCTTTTAACATTTTTGAAAAGGTAACCACATTGTATTTCTAGAAACTGTTTCGTTACCTTTTAAAAACATATACCTATTTTCCGTTCTCTTTCTTCTGTATCCGTATGTGATAAAAAGAGTTGATGTTTAGATTCGTGATGCCTGGTAGCACTTGATGTACGTGCAACTACCGACTTCAAACGTATAGAGCAGATAATTCGTTTTTCACATAAAATCAACCCTCACTGAATTTTCCAGTTTGAGTAAGAGATTTGATTTTTTTTGTCTTTTATTTTTACGTCGTGAAAATAATTAATGTGTCGAGGTTATCTGAATTTGAGAAAATACAAACCTTAATTTTATGGTTCGTTTGTCAACCTTATAGGCTTTATTTGTTGTTTATTTTTTACAAGACTTCCAGCGTTGTATTTTCGAAATGACTTGTAACTACGGTGATACTTCATTATGCAATTTGACTTCTCAAAGCGATTCAAGCACTGTATAAATTAATTACATGATTAATGTAATAAACGTTTTAAATATCTCCGTTGTTTATTTATTGTTGAAAGTTTAACAGAACACCGAAGATCGCTGACGTTAAAAATAATTAAGGAATGGTCTTGGAAGGTATGCTAGCTGTAAACACTTAAAGTAAAAATAATTAAAAATTATAATGACAAGTACAGAGAAAGAAAAAATATGTAAAATTATAGTTTGGGTTGTATTCGATGCTAATTTTTTTCCAGAAATTATGTTTTATTTTTATTACAGACACTCGAATTGAGTTATTAGACATATCGATATTAGACGAAATAGGACTAGACAAGATCTGCTATACAGTATTGAGATTTGAAAATGCTAAGTTATATCGAATTGCAAAAGGCAAATAAAGTGAGGTTCAGCATAATTGACTTATCTTGTAACTGTAATTTCTATATTTTTCCAAGATGTATCGGTTTCAAGAATAAAGTACGTATTAGTACTATTCCCTGCTCGTAGCTGTGACTGAAAATAAAAAATTCAAAATGACTAATTCAATATAGACACTTCAATTGCAATATAATACTCAATATGTGGCATAAAATTGAAGTTAAGAGATTTTTTCCGTTTCCTTCTTTTCTACGTGTCTCATTTACCTTTTTTGCTACCTCAACGCCCTATTTCTCTTCACTTCGCTTCTTTCCTTTGACCTGTCTCAGTTTTTTCTATTTCCTTTTGGTTTTCTTCTTGGTCAACAGAAGAGTCTTGTTTTGTTTTCTCTCTTTCACCTCTTTTCTTTTCTTTTGCCTTTTTCTCGCTATTTTATATTTTGTACTGTTTTTGACCTATTTCATAATATATTCTCGTTCCATTCTTTTCCACTTTTTTCTGATTTATCTCCATTTGTTTTTTCCATGGCGCCAATCTGTATCTTCATAAATATTTGAATTTGGCTCTAATCTCCTTTCCATCTTTATGCTATCTCTCAGATTGAGACTTTTTGACCTTCTTTGTTTTGATATTACTGTTATCTACCATCTAGCCATTTTTTGTGTTTTCTAATATAAAAATCTCAGTGCAACACCTTATAGATTTTGAATAGCTTGTCATTGTTACTGCTATGGTGTGCCATATCACATGATAATGAATTAAAAATAATGCGTTGAACCAAATCCACAACTGTGGCCTAAGATGAACTGCTGCTTCAGCAATGATTCTAGCAATCACGAGTGACTTGACTAACCTATATATTGTGAGATAGCTTAGTTTTTGAATTATATCTTGGCCCATTTTGCTTTCGAAGATCGGTACAATCATTTTGCTTTGTTACGTAAATAGAATCGAGGTGCTGATGATACTTTTTTAACAGTAAACCGCATGTGCATTTCACCTTCTAGTTTTTCGTGGCAGGTTTACCAACAGTGGTGTTTTTTCTAATATTCCCCCATTTTTCTAACTAAGTGAATTGCAAAGCCCTTTTTAGCCTGCATACATGTCTTCTTTTCTCAAGTTTAGTCTTCGCACTTCTAATCACAAAATTTCAGGCACAAAATAAGCTCGTCTTTTGAAACAAACGAATATTGCATTGCTGGGCTTTTCGAGTTGGAGAATTATAATGCGCTAAGTTTTGAGGTGATTTGGGCTTATAACAGAGCAAAACGAGTTACACGTGCGCACTTAACTCGACCATGCAACTATTTGTCTCTATTGACACTTATTTGTCATCTTTGTCTAATAACAAAGTATTAAACCGTAATTTAAAGCGTTAAAGAGTTCTTAGTTTAATTTTATTTGCAGATTTTCTATTTTGAACGGGTTCTTACCAATTACCAAAAGTGTTGTGCACCCATGGCATCAATTATTCAAGTTTTGTGGCTGTACTTTTTGTCTGTGAGAAGTTTGTCAAAACCATGTCGACTCGAAGAAGTTCGTGAAAGAACTGGATCAAAAATGTTTTGACGTGCTTTGCGTTTACCATTTAATTCTTTGTCACAACGAACATGAATAAAGGAAGTTTCATAGCTGAGCTCCTGTGGTCAATCATTTCGAATTCGAAGATTCCATGCGTGATTTTCTTTTGGTACTTTTCACGTATTATAGATTAAAACTCAAATGATATTATTGTTCCAAAGTCTAATAGAAATACATCCGTTCAATGAACTGCAATGGGTAATGAAACTTGCGTTAGTGAGAATCTAGGACAATTGCATCAGTTTCAAAAAACTGTTTGCTGATTGTGACCTTACCATCAGCAATAGTGTTTTGAGTCTCTCTTATTTCAACCCGAAAATTATTTTTCCGTTCTTATCACTGCGTGATATTATAATTGGAAAACTAAAAGGCACTAATGAAGTGAGCCGTACACAACATTTGTCCCGCGCAACTTATTATATTAATTTTGGATTAGGAAAATTGAAAGTGCCAAGTAAACATCTTGAAAAATATAGTCTTTGTGGTTTGCTTTTGTTTAATTATTCGCAGAATTTTGTTGTTGAACCTCGTTTGCAAACAAGAAAGGTAATTTCTATTTTGCTATGCTTGGTTTTGGTCGTTACACCTACATACATTATATCGAATAAACACAGTGTGAATCTAGCCCGGGGACGAACATCTGAACCTACCCGCAGATGTATACCATGTGTAAATTGTACTACTGTTTTCACTTCACACACAAAGATTTAGAGGTACAAAATTTCTCTTTTTGCGATTTTACCAAATAGCTATAACACGCCGATAATTCAGTAAATTATAAATATGAAAAATTGCAAGTGAATAATTATGCGAGATTTATTAATGATTGTGGTAACTGTAATCTAGTTAGGTGAAGTAAAAGAGAAGGAAAGAAGGAAATTAAAAATTTAAAGGCTGAAATTGAAACAGTTTTTGGAAGGTTAACCGTGTAACATTTAGGAAGCTTCTATCAAACGTAGAATGCACATTTGTTTCTATTACTTTCTGGTTTTGCTACGCCTTTTCAATTATTTGCTAACATCTCCATTGTTTACTTCAGCACCGGCGTAATTTAATCTCATAGCCAAATGTTTGCTTTCAAATTAGGCTGTTGTTTCTCCTCACAATGAAGTGTAATTTTCTGTATATACTTGTATTCTGAAAGTTCGGTTCTGCTAACGTAGTGACTTTTATTTCTCGCTTATGAACGTTAAATTTATTCCATACACGTTATGAAGCTATTCTACAAAATTTAATTTATAAAGTATTTTTATAACTTCGGTTTTTAAAAAATCTGAAAGAGTTTTTAATTGAAATATTCCATACTTTCGTGTCGTGTTATAATGAAATATTTATGTTTTGCTCAAACCCCTTCTAAAATTAAAATGAATTATTTCCGAGGGTGTAAAAGTATTCGCATATTTGTTATGCTCCTTCTGAACGTAGACATCCAGTTAAACTCAATATTCGTAGCTTAAATTGATGTCGACTAATTTACTCATCAGTATACGCTCACGCAGTGCTTTTTCAAACTTCGGCTAAATAGAATTTTGCTATCTCGTGAAAATTACCGCGTCTGGATCGTGCGTTATTTGATGAAACGAAAACGAATGTAGAAGACAAAAAAGTACTTCGAAGAGTTGGAAAACCAGTTTTTGTTTTGCAACAGTTGTTGATTTAGTTGGGAAAACAATTCTACAAGTTGTAAATACTTAGTCGTTTCGAAGAGCTTGTACGTGAGAGTTAGTCCGTTTGCGTTCAGAATTTTTGACCATCTCGGCAATATTCTTCTTGTAGTTAGAATCCAATTGATTTGATGACTGATCATTTGCTCTTCGTTTCCGAATCTATTCTAGATGCGAATGCACGACTGCCTTTGATGAGTTTTGTTTCATATTTCCTTTTTCGTGTTGGACGCCGACGACGACAAGCGATTGATTGAACTTCTATTTTGATTGCTTAAAGTTTGTTATCTTTAACTTTCAGCGTGTGCTGGCTTTGAGATATCTTAGGAAATATTGTATTTTAAAACCGTGCACATTTTTCGTGCTTTGAATATACGATCACGTGCCACTTAAATACATATTATAAAATGAAGTATTGGACGTCGATCTTCTATGGTTTTTCAGTGCGTGCCTTGACGTTTTGTAGAATTTATAGGATTCTGGAGAATAAAGTGCGAACTTTTCCCGTTGCACGGAGATGAAAACGGATTGGTATGATGTGTAACAAAACCGAAAAAGAAACTTGAAAAACTAAACAGGTTATGATTTAATAGATATTTTTTCTGTGGCGTAAGAGACATTTGTGTGATTTATGTTCAAATGTATTTATAGAATAGAAAAGTTTGAAGAGGAACTTTTATATAAATTTGTTTTCTTTTGTTTCAGGTAAAACTTAAAACGATTCCCATCCAGTATGACAGGTAAAGCCTTTAATGAATGCAGATATTTTTAGTTTGTTAAAGCTGTCCGATAGTTTTAGTTTTTCGAGTTTTATTTTCAAATTCCGGTCTTTACGACATCCTTTTTGTGCTAAAGGATTTGCTTTGCACATTAGCTTTGAAATTCAGTAGAGCATTCACTAATTCTTCTGAAACTTAAAAAAAGAGAGAATATAAGAGCTTTAGAACGTATCTTTTCTTTTGTTTGTTAAAGACTTTTCACTGCCGTCGTTCTAGGAATTCAGATCAAATTCGTCGATAATCAAGGGGAAATTATTTTGTGGAATTTTATATTTTTTATTTCATAAAAAATGTAGAGTAACCTTTTTTCTACGTTTAAAGTAAATGTATAATTTCATTAAAGCCATTTGCGGCAACATTTGTTAGTGAACGTTAAGAAAAAAAAGACACCAATGCTCAGTATGAAAGTTAATATTTCTCCTTTTTTTGTACTTGCAGCACCGTGTGCTGCCATTATCATTTAAAGCACTGTAAGGACGAAATATTTCGTTAGTAGCTATCTTTTGAGGGTTTTTAGAATGAAGATGTAACAAGAGAAAAAAACTTGTTCTCTGTCATAGAGCAAAACATGCAAACGTAAAAGTTAAATCAAGATTAATCATGATAAGCCTAGTTGCTAAATCTTGTTTAACAATAATAATCGGGCTTTCGTTTCGCCGGAAATAGCATACAATGGTTTAATTTTAAACGAGATACTCCATATATTTTCCTATTTCTTGTTCATTTTGTCTGTTTCTAATTAAACCATAAATTTAATTGTAAGTTGGTAGGGGTCTAAACCCGACAATTTGAATGCTATTGAGTTGTTTACTTTCACGTTTCGTCAAGATCCTTGACCTGTCTCCCTACAGCTAAGTACACTTTTAATGTACCTAAGAATACTCACACCTTGTTGATACAGAGAGACCGAAAAATGCAAATGCAACTTTTCTAGATTTTTAGATGGACTACTCTGTGTTTTAAAGTTCGCAGAACTCAGATTTTATACATTACACAACTACCTTGAACCCGACATTTCATCTTGTGTTGTAGTGTAGTGACACTTATATTGATTTAGCTTTGTATTTTTGAAAGGGTAATACTTCTTTAATTAATAAAAAGGAAGATTGAGAAATGTTATAATTAATAGAAACCAAAGGTAAGAGGTAAAACACTAGAGTCGATTGTCACTATGTCAGATCAGCAACAGTCGAAGAATTCTCTATATCACAGGTACCTTTCAATATCTATAATTTTTCCCCGCCTTATTATTGTAATAAATGAAAACGAAACTTGCACGGTTAAGTTGCAAGAGTCCGTCAAACGGGATTATAAAAATAAACTATTTGATACAAAATTATTAAATAACGAATGGTTGAATTTATGATTTAAGTGGATTTAACTGAATTTTCTTTATTAGAAAAGGCAAATTCAGGAATCTATTGCAGACCTGCTATCTTCAGGAAGTAATACTCGCAATTAAGAGACCACAATCCGAAAACCAACAAATGACTCAACTTATATTTCTATTAAATTGTTACATAATTATATTAAGTTTGGAATTTTAGATCTTTATTTTTAAGGCGTTTTATATTTTTGGTTACCTAGAATCGCTACATTCATTTCAGAATTGAAGTTTGACAACTTCCGAGATTTGAAGAGCATCGAATGAATTATTTAGTTGAAACAAATGTTTGTGGGATAAAGTTATTGCAACTGTAATTAAGCTTGTTGATTGAGAGTTGGAAATGATAAATAATTAAATAGGATCGAGAGTCTTTTCGAATAAAATGATTGATTGAAGAAATAATTAAATCTGGTTAATTTTTAAATAAGGGATTAAGTTGAAAAGCTTTGTGAAGTTGAGTTTGAATAGAAGTAACTGAAGATGGTTGTTGGTTTGTTGACTTGTTAGTTTCTTCTTCCATCATGAAGGTGCTTGGCCTGTTGATTACCAGGCTGTTTCGTAGCTGCTCCTGAAATTTGTAGGTATTGTATTGATTGATTCTGAACAGCTTTGAGATAGCACACTATATGATCTCTTAAGGAGGAAGTTTTAAATAATTTTTAAAAATAGTTAGAGTTTAGATATTTTATTCAAATTAATTTTG